>PVIW01003556.1:108202-163370 GCA_004026585.1 Noctilio leporinus
CCACCTCACACCTGTCAGAATGGCAATCATCAGCAAATCAACAAACAACAAGTGTTGGCAAGGATGCGGGGCAAAGGGAACCCTCATACACTGTTGGTGGGAATGTAGGCTGGTGCAGCCACTGTGGAAAACAGTATGGGGTTTCCTTAAAAAACTAAAAATGGAACTGCCTTTTGATCCAGCAATTCCACTACTTGGAATATGCCCAAAGAATCCTGAAACACCAATTCATAAGAACCTATGCACACCTATGTTCATAGCAGCACTATTTACAATATCCAAGTGCTGGAAACACCCTAAGCGCCCAACAATGGATGATTGGATCAAAAAACTTTGGTACATTTACACAATGGAATTCTATATAGCAGAAAGAAAGGAGGAACTTGTACCCTTTGCAACAACATGGATGGAACTGGAGAGTATTATGCTTAGTGAAATAAGCCAGTCAGTGAAGGACAAATATCATATGATCTCACCCATTACAGGACAATAATGAGCAAAACTAACAACAAGCAAAACAGAACCAAGTATATGAATACAAGGAATAGGCCTTCAGTGGTCAGGGAGAAAGGGGTTGGTGGGGAGGGGGGATGCAGAGGCAAGAAAGGGGAGCAGCTTAGACAAGAACCTAGTATAAAGGAACCATGGACATGGACAACAGGTGGGATTGACTTTGGGGGAATGGGTGGGTGAGGAGGAGGACAGAGGGGAGCAAAAAGGGGATGGATGTAATACAACAACAATAAAATTAAAAAAAAAAAAAAGAATAATGGTCAGAGCAGAGTTTTAAAGAGAAAGAAATCTGGCTTTCTAAAATATACTCAGTTGTTTGTGGTGGTAAAGGACCTGGATCTGTTCAGCTGGCCAGGTAGAGGATTGGAGGAGGAATTGTTGAGGTCATTCCTAGGTGCTAGCCTCATTCTCCTGTTTGGATTCTTGTTGATAGTGGTGTTAATGGTGTGTTATATAAGACTGGGGCAGACTTTTTCTCAGTCTTTATCAGTCAACTTAATTAAAGTGGCTGAAGAAGTGTACTAATAGGAAAATTCACCTGAAGCCAAGATGGCATAGAATAAACAGGGTAGACTTTATTGTGAGACAGTTCTCTGTGTGGGTGTCTTGAGTTTCTGCATATCTTGCAGGATGAGGCGAAGACTGCCATCTATTCCAAATGATCTTTTCAAAGCTATTTGTACAACAAAGAGCCAGAGATAGCATCTTCTACTAGAACAAAGATTAGGGATTTTTCCTGTCAAGTATTATTGTATAAAGATAATGCTCTTAAGCCCTGGCTGGTGGCACAGTGGGTAAGGCACCAGCCTGAGAACCCAAAGGTCGCTGGTTCAATTCCCAGCCAGGGCACAATAACCAGATTGCAAGCCAGGTCTCCAGCCAGGTCCATAGCTGGAGGCAGGTGAAGGGCAACCATACATTGATGTTTCTCTCCCTCTCTGCCTCTCTCCCTTCCCATCTCTCTAAAAATAATAAAATCTTAAAAAAAAAAAAAAAGATAATTCTCTTTCTGGATCAGGGGCAAGAGTGCTCATTCCCCATTATAAAAGATATGGGCTTAACATTATTTAGCTGGTAAATAAGTGTGATTTTTCTGGGTAGAAATATTAGGGATATGAAAAAGAAAGAACTTAAAAAAAGGAAGTGTAATAGTTGAGAACAGAAAGTATTATAAAAGATTCTTCCTTCCCTCTCTTCCTCTTCCCTTCCTTCCTTCCTTCCTTCCTTCCTTCCTTCCTTCCTTCCTTCCTTCCTTCTACAAATGTTAGTTGAGCACTGTTATTCGACCAATACTATTGTAGCTGATGATAAAAGCTAGTTTACCAAATAGGTGTGGTCTGTGCCTTTTTTGAACATACATTCTTTTGTGGAGAGAGAAAGAGAGAGAGAACAAATAAATACATGATGAAAATACATGATGACAAACAAAACCAGATTTAAGGATAAAGATTCTTGACTGGCAATGATAGGGTTGCTATTTTGTGTATAGTGCATAGGGACAGCCTCAGTGATAAGATGACATTTGAGCAGCACACTAAATAAACCAAGGGAATTACCTCTATAGATATTGAAGAAATGAATGAATACTTGCAGCTTCATAACTTTCTGAAATTATTTCAACTACTATTTTGATTCTGTGTAGTACTTTATGTAAAAGTTAAATGACTTAGAACAAGCAATGGTTTAACCAATATTAAATTCTCAATTATATCTATGTTGGCTAATATTCTTTCTCTGAGAATTATGATTATCTATAGAACTCAGTCCCAACATGGAAGTGAATAGCTCAATTTCTGAGTTTGGTTTTATATTCTAGCTTCAAGCAATTTAGTGAATTGGATCATTTGTGAATCAGTAGTCTAATACTCATAATAGTATGATAGAGAAAAAAATTTTAAAGATTTCTAAAATATAACTTTTCTTCAGAAGAATCAATCTTGTACAATTTATAGCACTTACATGTATCTCAGGTATTTCACAAGGGAATTTAAAAAATACTACCTATCCCCTTAAAGAAAATTCATTTTAATTGTTTCTCAGTATGATTAATAATGAAAATATATAACAATAATTTTAATAGTTGGATACCATATTTCTTGGGAAAATGAAAGTCATCTGCTCAAAAATAGATTGCAACCATGTGCAGCATCCCACTTTAACATGTTTAATCATTTAAAGACAGGCGCTTCCATAAATAGTTATTTATTGAATTCTTATAAAGTCCAATTAATATATATCACAATTATAATTGATAACATTTTTATATTTTCCATTTAACATATGAAGAAATTGAGCCTAACATCATTCAAATGACATTTGCAATCCCATTAATTACAAATGGTCTCAGGTTCTTTCCCCACTGCCTTCTGCTTTTTCCTTCTCATCTTGTCATGTCATTGTAGACTAACACAAAGAGTTGGGGTGGAGAGGGCAGCTCTGTGATAAATATAAGCATAGTGTAAGATTGGTGAAATCAAGTGCTAAAACAGGTACAACCTTTACCCACTAATCACCTCTTTTTCCCTTCCAGTCTGCTCCACTCCCACCTCTGCACAAACCAATCAACAGTTGTACCTCCTGTTGTACTCCGGAAAAGTAGTGACATGTTTATATCCTCAGCATTTTTATAGGAAAACTAATAGAATTCTTTTCCAGCACAGATCCATGCTAACTTGCTAAGTGGTCATCTATTGTACATCCGTGATATTTGTGTCACTCCTCTGATCCTTGAGTTTTTAGCCATTTTGCTTTTTTTTTTTTTTTTTTTTTTACTATGACTGCAGTGTATTTTAATTTATAGTATTTTTCCCTGAAACATTTCAACAAAAGTGCTCCTGACTTGGTATTACCATGTCCAATTTTAAGAAGAAAGGGTTTTAAAATGCTCTGACATTTGGAAACATATTCCTCACCTTACATGATTGATAATGTGACCATCTAATCTGGTCTCGGATTGCCCTATTGTGAGGTCAGGCTGCTGATTTCACTTCATCTGATTATTTAAAAGTACTTTCATATGTTTCTGGTAGTCAGTTGATTCTATGATCATGTATGTAGCTGTACTGTTACTCCCATTTTGTCCCGTCTTTATTCCTACATTGAAACTTAAGATAGAAAGGCCAAGGTTTAAGGGCAGCAATTCATTGTATCAATGTAAATTCAATCAAACACATTGATGTTGCTGGCAGATGGCAGGTAATCAATAAAAATAACTGCTTCTGACAATACCAAGCATCTCTTTTATAACATATTGTCCTAGCCAATTTTAGCTTACCTTCTGTCATTTATAGAATAGTTTCTCCTAGGAGTAATGAATATGAATGCACCCTTTACAATGCCATTTTATTTATCAGAATTTCCCTTCTTCGTTACTTTACAATCTGATTTGTGGACCTTTTGCTTTTATTATGAAATTCTATTTGAGTCAGCATACAAATATATATAAAGTAAGTAATTCTATTGATCAACAACAAACAATGTTTGAGGAAAAAGCAGTAACAAACATAAAATACTTGTCAACTTACCTAAACTACTTGTGTTTTCAAAACAGAAAACAAAACTATCGATTAAAGTGAGAGGAAATTTGACACTAATACACACAATATGATGTGAATAAATCAGCAATGGTCTTATTTCCCCGTTTATGAAATATTTCAAGTCCTATAAGCATAAGTATCTCCACATAGAAAATAAGGAAGTGAAATCTCCATCTCTCTTTTTGGTACAAATAAAGGAACAATAGTTCTATCTAGCCTACACATAAGTGGGATTACAAACTTATATTCATAAATTAGTGATTAGTAGAAGCCTATAATGCAATTGTCAAGTAGTAAGTCCGTAGCCCTAATGAAACACTTGGTTCACCCTCCTAATCTTTACTTGGCTTCCTTTATCTCAGAATATTCTCACCATCCCATATGTCTGTGAGTGTTAATATCCACAGACTGTGAAAAGAGTATATGTGATTGGCTCCATTCCAATTCATTCCCATTGTTGAGAAAACAATTGAAATAATAAGCTACTAAGATTATGTGGTAAAGTCAGCTTTGTAGAGGACATCATCTCTGTGATTCCCCCACCAAATCATACATGCTTATGTTGCCCATGGGTACGTTCCCATCTTGTATGATTTAAGTCAGGTGCATGCAGTTGTCAGTCAGGGGGACATGTGAGACATATTCTAAATTGAGATAAGCCCTGAAATGGAAACTGCTAAAACCCAGATAATAACAACTTATCTGTAAAATAAACAAATAAATAAGTCAATAAAAATGATTCAAGCTGTGAATCTTCAAGGAAATTGAGAGGACATTAAATGAAAATTATGGGTTTATTAGGTGCATGCCCTGGGGCATATCATATACATTTGCTCAGTTTCCTCAACTACAAAGTATGGATTATTTTTCTACTATGCACATAGTATCTCAAAGAATGATATAACATTTTAATTGCCTATCATAGTGCTTGTAACATAATAGCTATCCAGTATCATATACCTATAATTGTTGCTATTTTTGTTATCATTCTTGTTATTTGTAATAGCTATGATTGGATTTACTATCATAATATACTATATCATAATGTAACTCCTCCATCAAAAAAAGTTTGCATTCTCCCAGGCAGTGGAATGGGTGATATATTTTCCAAGAAAGAAGTTAAACCACAGTAATGAGTTCTCATTCAAAACCTTACTCTTTTCAATACATAATACTTGAAATCAGATAGTTCCATGTTCTCTGATTTGCTAGACATCTCTTACAATTATAAAAACACAGGTTTTTCTCTTTATCTCTCCTCTCTTGGTTTTAGGTCCTGTTTATTCTCCTCTTAGAAAAAATTGCCATCTCTTTATAAACATTTATGTTAATCCTTCTAGAACTACATTTTTAATATTTCCATAGAACACTAATAATTGTTACCTAGTTGAATCCTGGCTCTTTCTACTTAGACCAGTGTTTTCTCATAGGTCAGTTTCAGTGTAACAGAACATCAGATCTCCTGCAGGTATAGGAAGGAACTTTAGGATTCTCAGAGTTTTCCAATTTCCCTCCAAACCAGTGCTAACTAAACTAACGTTTTCCCCTTTCACATCAGTGTCAGTAAGATATACTACACTTTATCTGCTTCATCTCAGCTCTACTGAACTCCTGGTCACTCTTTCCACTCCATTCCACACTTACTAATAATTGTACCTGCTTTTTGATTTTCCTGTATCCAATTTTCTTACCTTCTTTCTGAGTGATTTCTATAAACAAGTACATGATCTATCAGCACTCAACTGGACTCAAGGTCTCTAACCTTCAAAGAATGAACATTTTTATTCCATCTCATGGCCCAGGCAACCAGGACACTTGGTTTTCCAGAAGCACTCCATTTTTAAAAATTATAATTAAAAGTAATCTCATGCTCTTTTTTTTTTTCCACTTTCAATCCTTCTACCTTTCTCCCTCATTCAAAAAAAAAAAAAAAAAAGCTATAATCCAACCCTCATTAAATTTTCCTCCAAACCTTTTTGCCTTTAATTTTTCTCCCAAACTTTCAGTTACCTTCTGTCTTCAATTCCTTCTGTATGTGTTAAAGATCAGGTAATCCTTAATCTAAACTATTATTGAACCATTATCCTCAACAATCTTGTCCCCTGGCTTTCTGTTTCACTAAGAGCACAGTACACAATTCCTGGTTCAACCCAACTATTATGGACGGAATGCTGTGTCTTCCCAAAATCCCTATGTTGAAATCCCAACCTCCAGTGTAATTGTATTAAGAGATAGAGCCTTTCTGAGGTGATTAGATGATAAGAGTGGAGCTTCCATGAATGGGATTAGTGCCTTTATAAAAGAAAAGAGAACTCGGCCCTTCCTAGCCCCTTCCACCACGTGTGGACACACAGGGAAATGACAGCTGTTACTGAAACTGGAAGCAGGCCATCAGGCATTGAATCCACCACTGCCTTGATCCAGGGCTTCCCAACCTCCCCAACTGTGAGAAGTAAATTTCTTTCACTTGTAAGCAATTCCGTCTGTGGTATTCTGTTACAGCAGACCAGTTGGACAAAGACACCAACCATTCCAAAAAAATGGAAAATGGATAACAGAAAAAAAAAAAAAAGATCCAGAACAGGATAGAAGCCATCATAGATATTTCAGATTTTTACCTAAATCTAAATGGGAAGTATTTTTACTGCACATAAATACCTAGAAATAGGAAAGGAGCAGAAAAAGGGTGAAAATGCTCCTCTGTTTCTAAACACAGAGAACGTATCTCCCATGTTTTTCACCTGAAACTACTAGATTCAATGAAGTGTAACAGGAACAATTGCAACTTTATAAAATTAAAGCTAATTAATATTAAAACACATGAAAACCTAATCTCTATAAGAAATTATAAGAATATTTTAAAAAAAAGAAATTATAAGAATCACTTTTAGAAATCACATTGGATTACCTTGAAATAAGGTTTTCAAATCATTGCTTTAGATGAAATGTTAGTTATATATTTGTAGATAAACTATTTTTAACACTGTAAACACCGTTCTCTGAGACATGTCATATTCAATGTTTCTAGGCATTAACCAAGAGAAAAATTCATTTAAATATATATCTCAGCTTTTAGATATTGTGATAGTTGTCTCTGGTAAGTTGTACTCAGTTTTCAAACAAATCATGTGTAGGAGGGCATGTCTATTTTGGTTTTGGTTGTTGAGATTATGAGATGCTAAAAATTAAACCATCTTCAAAAATTGATTGATGCTTCATGAATATAAGCTTTTAAAAGCAATGTATATGCATTTCAAATGTAGGTAATACTATGTTCCAATATAAAAAACAATAGTTCTTGAAATTAAGCTGGCATCAACTCAAATTAAAATGTTGTGACTTGAAGATGTTAATTATATATAACACCCTTGTTAACCACAAAGAAAATACCTTTAGGATATACACAAAAGGAAATGAGAAAGGAATTAAAACATTTCATATGAAGTTTCTAGAGTAGTTAAATTCATAGAGACATAAAGTGGAGTGGCAATTGCCAGGGGCTGGGGAAATGGGGGTTAGTGTTTCATGGATACAGGGTTTCAGTTTTGCAAGATGAAAATGTTCTGGAGATGGATGGTGGTCAGTAGCGTACAAACACTGCTCCTGTACAGCCCCATCTCTACTCCCTTTCAATTATTGATTCCATAATCCATCTTTGTGTACTGTGTGTCCAGAAACGTAGATGAATAATTTTTTACACATTAGTTTCCTAAATCATGTAGGAAACAAAAAGTGGAGTTATAAACCAAAGTTAAAATGATACTAACATTTGCCCTGGCTGGTGGCTCAGTGGACAAGGCACTGGCCTGCAAACCCAAAGGTTGCTGGTTTGATTCCCAGCCAGGGCCCATAAAGATGTTGCAAGCCAGGTCTCCAGCCAGGTCCGTAGCTGGAGGCAGGTGAAAGGCAACCATGCATTGTCTCTCTCCCTCTCTGCCTCTATCCCTTCCCCTATCTCTAAAAATATTAAATAAAATCTTCAAAAAAAAAAAAAAAAGATACCTACATTTAAAAAAATGATACTAACATTTATAAATGCCCATGTATTAACCTTTGCCAGATCTGAATGTTCTGATATGGCCAATGTTTATTATATATTATTAAATGAAAATGCAAATTGGTGAAGATAATGCATAGTATAAATCCACTGGTATTTTTTAAATTTTTGTCTAGAAAGTATGGAAGGATTATAAATTAAACTGTACCAACAGTTTTGGGGAATAAAGAAGTACCTTTAAAAAAAAAAAAACAGTAGTTCTATAAGTTTTAGACAAGGAAAAGAAATGAAACAATAAACAAAAAGTATGTTCTCAGCTCTGGCTGGTGTGGCTCAGGGATTGGCCCTGGCCTGCAAACCCAAAGGTCGCTGGTTCGATTCCCAGCCAGGGCACATAACCAGGTTGCAAGCCGGATCAATAGCTGGAAGCAGGTGAAAGGCAACCATACATTGATGTTTCTCTCCCTTTCTTATTTCCACCCTGCCCTTCTAAAAATAATGAATAAAATCTTAGGAAAAAACCATAAGTTATGTTCTCACATTTTTGTACTCTTTAGGATAGACACATGGAGCAGTATGACTATGTGGGTATGTCTTCTGTACCTAGTAATGGGGAGGGGAGATAATTTCACAGAAAAATCTCCACAGAGAAGAAAAAAAGGGCCTTTCATAGCTCAATAAGGGTTGCTTTTGCAACAATATTAGAAAATATTACTCTTTTAAAAAGAAAGGAGTAAATGCAACTTTATAACTACTGGAGGAGATTGAAGAGAATCTTTTTTGTTGAAAGTCTTAAAATACAGTCCATGTCTACCTAGAGCAAAAGGAAAGGGAACAAAGAAAAGCACACTCAACCTTATAATAGGTTATCAAAGGGGTAAAGGAATGATCTTCTTCCATCTCTCACTTTTGAAGGTGATGTAATGTTCTGCAGAGAAATTACCCAAACCTTTGTGAAATATGGTATTATCTTTATAAAATATTTAATTTCCCAAAAAGACTTTATATGGGATTTAATTTTGTATAAACGTAATTTGAAATAAATTAAAATATGTTCTTAGGAAATTATAAGCTAGAAATTCAGCCATGCAGTGGAAAGAGCACTGTATTTGAAGAGAAAAAAATGTGAATTCGAGTTACAAATGTTCACTCATTAGCTACAATCTGTCTTCATTTAAAAAACATATCTTTTCTGAAAACATCACAGGGTTATGCTTATTAAGTGGAATGATGTTTAAATTTTAGTAACCTAGAAAACACTATAGGAAAACAATATATGATGATTATTAGCTGCTAAATTGATCAAGGTAGAGTGAAAAGGATTCACATTTGTTGATTACTCAATGTGGTGTTAAGCAGTGAGCATCTATCATCTCACAAGCTCCTGGTATTCGATAGAAAGATAACGGTAAAAGAGGTCGTGCAGCACACTCTTCATAATATATCTAATAACTGGAAGAATTATGTCTTCTCACTGAGAAATTCTCTTATTATCTACCTGATACTATATCATAAGAGACTGGACTTGTTAAAACACTATGGAGCATGCTCTATTTTAACCCACTAAGTGATCTTTTTTTAAATATAATCAGCTATATACTATGACATATTAGACACTTTTTCTGACATGACTTTAGACTCTCTTTACGCCACCTGTTATTCGAGTGCATACATGTGAATGAGTTCCCTGCAGCCCTCAAGTATCATCACAACCTGAAGTACCAGGCTGTGTGAACCTACTTGGAATTTGTGCATGTGAGGACTGGAAGTAAGGGAAGCTGATGCTGTGTGGGCTACCCATGACTAATGCGACAGAATGAATGGGATAAATATTTTCCCCTTTTAACTATTGTGGAAATAGTTCTGAGATACATTTTTAAAAATGTATTGGAGTGACATTGGTTAATAAAATTATACAGATTTCAGGTATACAATTCTATAATACATCATATGTATATTGTGTTTTGCATTCACTACCCAAATCAAGTCACCTTCTATCACCATTTATCCTCCTTATACCCTTCCCTATCTTCCCCTACCCAGTTTCCCTCTGGTAATCACCATACTGTGTCTGCGTCTCTGTGAGGTTTTTCGTTTTGCTTATCCCTTCACCTTTTACACCCAGTCCCCGTTACCCTCCCCTCTGACAGCTATTCCTCTGTTCTTTGTATCTGAGTCTGTTTCTATTTGTTAGTTTGTTTTGTTCATTAGATTTCACTTGTGAGTGAAATCATAAGAAATTTGTCTTTCTCTGACTGGCTTATTTCACTTATCACAACTCTCAGAAAGAGCCTTCTCTGAAACTGACCAGCAAGGTCAGTAACCTAGTTACAACCTGTTGAGGAAGGAAGTCTTCAGTCCCTTCAGCCTTTGCTGGCAGGGGCAGAGGTGGAACCAGACTTTCTGTGGTGTTTGGCTGGAGTAGAACACTGACCGTCTATGAGTTTTGTCCTGCTAAGCTGCCCTTTTCCTCCTGGCCCTGTGACTAAAGAGCATGTTTTTATTGGGGCTTTTTTGACACCTATTTGTATTTCTGGGTTTCTGGTTTCTCCTGTACTAAATCTCAGAAACTCACCATGTGTTGTTCCTCAGGTCTGACTTCTCTCTACATATTAGTCTTTTTCCATATGAACAACTGTAAACCTACTTTTGCCCCGCCCTGCATATTAAACATTAAAACCTAAATTCACAATGCATTTGTTTTTAGTAATTTCATAATCATTTAGTGGATATTTTTGAAAGGCATCACATGGAAAAAATGTCTCATGCACTTTCTTTACTATGTTTAATAAGGAAAGAGAGTGCAGTGGAATGTGATCCATTATTCAGGAGAGAGTCTGAGTTCAAATCCCAGTTACCGGTTTTAATTAATTTGGAAAAAAAATACTATTATAGGATTACTTGAGGCTGCATGATATAATGAATTCAAAATTGTCCTACACCTGGATGGTATGAAAGGAATGTTAGTTGAAACCTTTGTTTTGTTAGGAGAGTTTTATATATTTTTATTTTTTTTTAAGATTTTATTTATTATTTTTAGAGAGAGGGGAACGGAAAGAGGCAGAGAGGGTGAGAGACCTCAGTGTATGGTTGCCTTTCACCTGTCTCCAGCTATGGACCTGGCTGGAGACCTGGCTTGCAACCTGATTATGTGCCCTGGCTGGGAATTGAACCAGCGACTTTGTGTTTGTAGGCTGTCACCTTATCCACTGAGGCACCAGCCAGAGCCTATTAGGAGAGTTTTAATTTGAGCCAAGAATTATCTCTTCTTCTGAGCTTCTGGAAGAGTTCCTTATGGTGTAATGTCTTTATAAAACAATATAATGTATAACATGATGTTTAATAGAGTGTATTTATAAGTCTAATCCCTTGGGCTTGAATCCTGATTTTCCCACTTACAAGATGTAAGAAGTTAAAAGGTTATGTAATATTTAGGTTCAAATTCCTCATATGTGACATAGGAGCACATTTTCCTCTTCCTCAAAGGAGAAGTATGAATTGATACTTACAAAGTAAATAAAACCGTGACTGGTACATAATAAGCATTCAAGAATTAGCTATCATTACTACTCAAGACTTGTGATTGTTTTATACCTGAGTGCTAGTTTCTTTTTTGTCTGTTTGTAGTCTAAAGAATAAAGAATTTAAGGGCATAAACAATTCTTCAATTTTGTTACTGTAGAAATCCATTAAACCGATTACTCATCTAATTACCCACATAGCATATTATTCTTAAAGGATGAAATATGCAATGGCCAAATATATTTTGTAACTATCCAATAATATTAAAACTATAAAGATAATTACAGTCCAATTAAGAGTGAATTCAGTCTACAAGAATAATAAATAAAAGTTAAATAATTTATTAGTATAATTAGCTGATAAAAATCATTTTCCATATTTGAATAATGTAATTAATATTTGAGATAAAATGTTATACACACAGAAACATACACACAAAATTTTGGATCATTCACATAACTCAGCTAATTTCCAGCTATCTCATCAAATTTATACATCTGTAATTACCCAGGCCAAAAAAAATTATCTTTTTTTAAAATATAATATTTTATTATTTTTCAGAGACAGGGGAAGAGAGAGAGGCAGAGAGGTAGAAAAACATCAATGTATGGTTGCCTTTCAGTTGCTTCCAGCTACGGACCTTACTGGAGACCTGGCTTGCAACCTGGTTACGTGCCCTGGCTGGGAATTGAACCAGCAACCTGTGGGTTCACAAGCCGGCACCTATCCACTGAGCCACCAACCAGGGCTGAAAATTATCTTGCTGGATAAAACAATTTATGAACTTTTCAAATTTTCATTTATTAAATGGATTGAACATTTTTAATGAATATAGGTTACCATTAGACCTAAGTCTTTTTGTCATTTTATATTTATGAATAGTTTAACATTCAATGCTTTGAAGTATGAGAAACCATTTCAATAGGGTAACTTATAAAATGTTCCCTTCAAATTTGCCATTGATCTGACCTGAGCTAGCAACGTAATTCAGCTGGGGAAATGATAGTGTTTTATTCTGCTATGAGTGAAAAAGATGAAAGTTATAATTTTTCAGTAATTTAGGTAATATTTCTGACATTTTAACTACATTCTTACTGTTGTCATTCTTTCAACCTATTGTATGTTTTAAGGACTATAAATACTGATCTATAA
This sequence comes from Noctilio leporinus, assembly GCA_004026585.1. Taxonomy (NCBI): domain Eukaryota; kingdom Metazoa; phylum Chordata; class Mammalia; order Chiroptera; family Noctilionidae; genus Noctilio; species Noctilio leporinus. Next base: position 120,923 of record PVIW01003556.1, read on the forward strand.
GAGAAAAATCATATTTGGAAAAGTATATTCACAGGCTTTCTAAATCAGTAAGATGATAAAACTTTTTGAGTGAGAATTATCTTTTATAAGCAATTGCCAAATATTTACTAGGCTGCTGATTTATGTAATTAGCTTTTAACATGAAATAAACTGGAAATAATTTCATCATTACATAGGGCACTTGTTAGGAACATGGATTACTGTGCTTTATTAACTATCATACTTTCAGGAACTACAGAATTGGAGGTAGATTAGAAACTAAATATATATATCTATATATAGATATATATATAGATATATATAGATATATAGATATATATAGACTGTTCACCTAAAATTGGCTCATCTAAATTTCATTTTCACCTGAGAGAATAAAAGTAATAAAAGTATCTTAAGCCCTGGCTGGTGGCACAGTGGGTAAGGTGCCGGCCTGCAAACCTAAAGGTCTCTGGTTCGATTCCCAGCCAGGGCACATAACCAGGTTGCAAGCCAGGTCTCCAGCCAGGTCCATAGCTGGAGGCAGGTGAAAGGAAACCATACATTAATGCTTCTCTCCCTTTCTTCCTCCCTCCCTACCATTCTCTCTGAAAATAATAATTAAAATCTTAAAAAGTATCTTAAAAATATAGAAACAGTTTAAGATGATTAGGTTACAGAAATTTTTTAAATTGCCCAATTCAATTTTATTATGAAAATCTCACATGCCTAATGTGACATAATACTTTTCTTACACTAAGTCAACCATAAATTTGAGTGCAATATTTATAAAATGGCTTATAAAAGTTAAAATTTTGGACCCTAAAATTAAAAACCCTGATGTATCTTAAAATGACTGCATATAATTTGTCATCACAACATCATTGTAATTTTTAAAATTGGTTAACAGCAAAGCTGCCTAAAATTGAGATTGGTTTAGTATTTTATATCTGCAAATTCAACATTATGTAAATATTATACAATGATATTTTCAAATAACTTTTACAATATAAATAATTTCAAACACTTTATCATGTTAAAAAGAACATTATAGAATAGTGTAAATATGATGATGCCAATTTTGTGAAATGTAGAAAGTAGCTACCATGAGTGCTATTCACTACTGTACACCTTCTTCCAGGTACATTGCCTTAAACAAAGTATCAGTCAATCTTTCCAAATCAATGAATAAATAAGAGCAAAAATTAATCCATAGAGGTAGAAGAATATGCTAAACATTTTGTAAAAAATGTAAATACAATATGTATTTCAAAATTAAACAAAATAATATACTAATTTGCTTTTTAATACTGTATGAAGAAAAGGTCATCTTTTCGTGATTCTAACTGTTAGTGGTGGAACTGTCTCTTACAAAGACTCTAAAATGAGGAAAAACTTCCATTTTGCTGCTGCTGTACAATTATGTTCTCCTGTGAGATAATCTACACCAACACACTGGCTGCTCACCCATAGCTCTGCAACATGCTTCTTTACCATGAAGAAAATACTGGTTGCCAGGGAGCTGGTTCAAGTTATACAATGATCATACACCGCAGAAACATAGGTAATATGTGCCTAAGCCATTTATCTTCAAGGAGATATAGTTCCTATTTTAGCTTTAGTTTCATAATATCCGGAATGTATATATTTGCTGAAGAGTAGAGTACCCATTTATTTTACTAATGAAGAAAATGGAAGGATAACTGATTTCTCCAATTAAGAGAAAGGAGAGATGAACATTTCTTAAGCATTAATGACTTAGAATAACTTCAGCATTCAACTTTTTTTTTAGCCTATGGAGACAGTATGTCTTAACATAAATATTTATTATATATATTATTTATTTATATATATATTATTTTCCATGATGCTGGAGTTTCAGGGAGCTCAAAAAAAGACATTTCTGTTGCTGATTTGTGAAGCAACTGAAAAAGAGAAAGCAGACAAGTGGAAGTAAAAATGTTAGCTCTAATACTAACTGGAAAACAATAACATCAGCCTAATTATACTAGAAGGACATAGGTATGGGAGAACAAAACTGCTGATCAGAATTAGACTCACTCACCGTAACAGGCCCTACTAGAAAACCACAGATCTTGCTCTCAGGAACAGACCTTGATCACTGAACTTGAAGGAAGGTCAAGAGCAGAGCTGGAAGACATGAAAGGCAGGGTAAGAGTGGAGTTAGAACTACACTATCACCAATCAGATATTTTACCACTCCTCTTTTCAGTAGGAATAGTGAGGGTGTAGAAAGGTTAAGTTAGTTATCATCTCCCTCATAGAACAGGGAGAACAAATTGTTTTCCTTATGTATCTCAACAGTTTCCCATATGAAGCAAATGCAGTCATTAATAACTGACCAAGTTTTATTATTTCCACGCCCTTACCAAATAAATTTTACTTTGGCTCCTGGATTAACCTTAGGGAGAAAATAAAGCTAAAATAATTGTGAGGGAAAAAGGTGGTTTTTCGACATGTCCTCAGGTTTACAAGTAGTGGTTTCTTTTTTAAAGAAGTCACTTGGAGTAAATATTGTTACATAAAACAGATGGAAAGATAATGTGGATTTGAACTTACACTGAAAGACATTAAATAGCCAAAAGGTAATATTAATCCCAAAGTAAATTTTCTGCCCCAGTAAATTTAATAGCAACACTGTTCTGGGTCACAGCATATGATTTTATTTTTATTCTTATTATTTTAAGTGCTATTCTACTAATAGTCTTTCTAGCTTCACTTGGTACCTTGTTTATCCCCTGGCTACAGATCCAGAAAAAAAGAAAAGAAAATGAAGTACATAGAAATTCTTCCAAAGGTCTTAGTATTGCTTTTCTTTGTTAAGTGACTAGGTGTTTGCAGCATGCATACAATGACTTCACTAGTTTGACTGCTAATTGCAATCATTGTGATGTTCTTGGAGAAATAAACCGTAAAATAAATAAAATTCAGCTTTTCTTCTTACTACAATTATTCTCTTTTATCTCAATAGGTAGTCTCCCACAAAGAGACATTTTCAGACAATAGACCCATCTCTAATTTGTCATTTAATAAGCACTTACTAAAGGTCTTTTCTTTATGTTCCAGGCCTTGTGTCACAATAAAAGAAATAAATGCAAGTTCATAGAGTTTATGCTCTGTTCTACTTTAGCTAGGTACTAGTGTCCAGTATAAAAATTTTGGTGAAATATTGATAAAAAGGCAACTGTATTCCGTCATTCACACAAACGTAACGTTTTTATCCCCTCACACAAGTACGCACATGCACACACTTATATGCACAACCATTCGCATATACTTTTAATAAACTTGGTTTTTCATTAAATCTCAATGTATAGAATAAAAATTGTCAAGCAAATTCCTTTGACATTTTATTAGTGCTAATAGAATATTACTAACATTTATAACTTAAACGCATGTCCCCTTTAAAAGAATAAATAATTTACTGGTTTAAAAAAGTCTTTTACTAGCATTATAAAGTGCAGTCTCTTTCAACTTTCCAGTAAAATACCAATAAAATTACAATAAAAATGGAAACAATATTAAAGAGTAAGAATCAAACCAATTTATGAAAATAGGAAAATTTTAGTACAATAAAATTGATACTGTTGGGTTAGAAAAAATGTGTGCAGTTTTATTATACTCGTATCTCCCTCCTACCAAACCACAGAAAATGTGATAATCCTATCTTTACTGAAAAACAATTCTCCTTGGACTGTTCAGTTACCACCTTCCTATATTCAGAGAAAGAATGAAATAAGATAGAGAAAAGGAAGAATAACCCTCAGGGCCCTTTCATTCTTTGATCAATATAAACTCCTCTTCAATTTTACATGTAACTACTGTTTAGAATTCTTTTCTCAACTATCAGTAATGGTGTGTGTGTGTGCGTGTGTGTGTGGGAGGACATGGTTATCATTGTGAAAGATTCTGTTCGCAATATCCATGTGTGATAACTTAGCCCTCCTATAATTGTGGGAGATGCACTTTACCACTAGGTAATTTACTGTGCCAGAAAAGAAGAAAAACGGCTGGCTGTGTTTTCTTTTCCAAGTCAGAATGACATATAGAAGGTTATTATCTTCACTCTTACTCTCTTCCTACACCCATGTTCTTTGTTTTCTGGCCCCAAAGAATTTGCTTACCTGAGCACCTCAGATCTATGTGGTGTCCTTCTAGAAATACGATAATATGAGTAATCCTTTGCTTACATATCCTTCCATGCTTAGTGTTTTGTTTTGTTTTGTTTTTTTAAAGAATTCTGTCTTTGCTTCTTATAGAAATAAACAAGACTAGTAGTTAATTTTGTATCTGGATTGTGACCATGCAACCTTGTGCGTCGCCCCCTCTTATAAGATCCATTGATGGCAGAATTTAATAGTACCCTTCAAGTCTTTAATAATTAAGAAGGAAAGGGAGACTGACAAAAAGGTGGCTTCTGCTATTTGTGAGAGCAGAGTTGTGAAGAGGATTGGAGCGGGCAATCCTGAACATTATAGATTGTAATGAATTTTTTTTAGGTATCAGAAAATTCCAAGTGGAGATAGTATTCTAGACTAGAAATGAGAATTGATCTGATCAGAAACACTAGCTTGCTCTCGACTGCTATTCTGAGGAAAAGAGTTCAACCATTGCCCACATGAACAGTGAGAGGAACCAAAGACTACACCATCTGGATATCTGGGTATTTCATTTGAAAATAAATAGCAAACAAATAACAAGAGTATATAGGGATTATTCAAAATCATCTAGACTCAATAGAAATAAATCACCGAACTAAAAGCTCAAAGGTAAAAGTCATTACTCAAAGTGAGTTATTACCAAAAAATATGACATTAATTCTAGGAAAGTTGCACTTTTTCAGTGAAAGAGAGCTATGAGGATTTAATTGGCTGAGGGGGAGAAAACAAAAAGTTAACATGTAAGTGGGTAGGTAAGAAAGTTTATGTGAATTAAAATGCATTAAGGGGAATAGGGAAAATAAACCATGAGGAAAATAAAATTACTAAAAAATTAGGAGAATAAAAAATGAAAATTCATCCTATCAGAAAGAAAACCAAAAGACAAAGCAACCTCCCCCCCCCCCAAAAAAAGAGAAGAACAACTTAAGTTGGATCACCTTCTAAAGTTCAACAATTTTACTCTTCTCATCATAGTTTATGTTTTTAATGTCACATTTTACTTTTTGTCTTCTCTCTCCCTTAACTAATTATTGCAATCATAGTTATTTTTACTGCTTTTGTCTTTTTACCTTCATACTATCCTTATAAATAATTCTACCTTTAGGTTTTGTTTACATTTCCAGTGAGATTTGTTCTTTCATGTTTGTTTATCTTTAACCAGTTTAAAGTGTACAGTTCAGTGGTATTGAGTACATTCACATTGTTTGCTACCATTACCACCACCCATCTTCAGACTTTATTCATCTTCCAAGACGGAAACTCTGTGCCCATTAAACACCACACCCCACTGTGCCCACCTCCCAGGCTCTGGCAAATACCCATCTGCTTTCAGACCCCATAAATTGGACTTTTAGCTAATTTATTTCAGTAGAATCGTGCAATCTTTGTCCTTTTCTGACTGACTTATTTCACTGAGCAGAAGATCATCTGTGCTACAGCGATTGACTTTAAAAACATCTCAGTTAAAAATGTACACTGTCAATTCATAATTGAATAAATTGGATGTATATTTCATTTTCTTTACCTCTTCAACGTCTTAAGATAATTGTTAGTAGTTTAGCTAAAACTTGGAAGTTATACACAGAAGGGATATTAGTCTCTATTATTAGCAATCCCTTAAAGCCCTATATGTACTTTTCTGAAGAAAGCTGGGCCAGGTGGAAACACTTTTTTTTTTTTTTTTCAAGATTTTATTTCATTATTTTTAGAAAGAGGGGAAGGGAGAGAGGCAGAAAGGGAGAAAGACATCAATGTATGGCTGCTTTTCACCTGCTTCCAGCCACAGACCTGACTGGAGACCTTGTTTGCAACCTCATTATGTGCCCTGGCTGGGGAATCGAACCTGCGACCTTTGGGTTCGCAGGCTGGTGCCTTATCCACTGTGCTCCCAGCCAGGTGGAAACACTCTTGACTCAAAAACTCTGAAATAAATAAATGCTGTTCTCCAGAGTACAGCAAAGAAAAGTTGGGGGCAAGCTTCTGAACAAATAGTTCCATAGAAAATTCTTGGTTATTTACAAGTACACAGATCTTTATCCCAAAATTTATACCTAAATGAGAAAAATTTCTGCAACTAGCTCACCTTTTAATAAACTAAAAAGCTATTGAATACCAAATATTCCTCCAGTGAATTTTATGAACTAAAAAATTAATATGTATTGAGAGTTTTGGTGGAACTGAGCTATTTTTACTCATCATTTTGGATAACATCTAATCAGCTTCTCCGAGAAGTCTTTCATAACATCTTACTCTAATTGTTGTTCGAGTAGAAAAGATAAAGCAAGTGAAGTAATTTGCCTTCCTGTCTCCCAAGACCCTGAAAACCCCCAGATGCCAAGATGATTTTGTAACCATCTTTGTATTCCCACTGCATGGAAATGTGCCTAGCACACAGAGATCCTTTGTTCGAATATGTTGTTGTAAGAAGACAGTAAGGGACCCTCCCTATGCCCAAGGCCACTTTTTATAAAATACAATGTGGGGTGTGGGGAGATGGTGTGCTTGAGCTACATAGCTTTCCTTAGAGAATGAATATAACACTGTCCTTTTGGTAAACCATGGTTTGATTTGTTTATTTATAAGATTTAATTTATTTAGAGAGAGGAAGAGAGAGAGGGAGAGAGACATCAACGTATGTTTGCCTTTTACCTACCTCCAGCCATGGAGGAGACCTGGCTTGCAACCTCATTATGTGCCCTGGCAGGGGAATCAAACCTGTGACCCCTGAGTTCGAAGGCACCTTATCCACTGAGCCAGCAGCCAGGGCTTTGATTCATTTATTTTTTCCTCCTCTGATGCTCTTTGATATTATCAGTTTATGTGCAAGTAAACAACAGAAGGTAAAACATCATGAAATATTTATACTGAGCAGGATGAGAGATTGGATATGGCTGTTTTATTTATTTTGACTTAGTGATCAGTTTGGCTATTAGACCAATTTTAAGTATGAATAATAGTGTTTTGTTTTTAATTTAACATATTCCAATATTTACCTATACCTGTAAGATGTTTCTCGATTCCTTTACCAATCAGACTGATCCCAGCAAGAGTCAAAGCAGAAGAATGAAATCTAGCCAATTATCTTAACTTTACTTTTAGAAAACTAGCATTCCTGAGTGGTTGGAAGTATTATAAACTTTGGTAATAGAGTGTAATTTGTTTTACCTAAACCAAAGATGCATGCTTAATTTCTAAATACTGTTACATATGTTGATATAAAGAAACTAAATGTGTTACCATATGGTAATTAAAATATAGTTTCAAGTGTACTTCTTTTTGTTATTAGCACTTTCACACACACACAAAGACATAAAGTTAGCTCTCTAAAGCCATCAGTTTTACATCCATGGATTCACCAACCATGGATCAAAAATATTCTATTAAAAATACCAAAAAGTTAAGCCCTGGCTGGTAGCACAATGGATAAGGCGCTGGCCTGCGAACTCAAAGGTCGCAGGTTCGATTCCCCAGCCAGGGCACATAACCAGGTTGCAAGCCAGGTGTCCAGTCAGATCTGTGGCTGGAGGCAGGTGAAAAGCAACCACACATTGATGTCTCTCTCCCTCTTTGCCTCTCTCCCTTCCCCTCTTCCTAAAAAAATAATGAAATAAAATCTTAAAAAAAAAAAAAAAAAAAACCCAAAAAGTTTCAAAAGGCAAAACTTGAATTTGTTAAGCACCAATCACTATGCTGAATCCATTCAAAGGAAGTCATGTGTAGCCATACCCGCCTGCAGTTGATATGTAAATATAGGTTATATGCAAATATCATGTCATTGTACATATGGGATTTGAGCAACTACCAGTTTTAGCATCAATGGGGATCTCATAGAATAAATATTACTTCCTTACCCAGTGTTTGTGAACAATTAAATGAAATAAATATATCAAACCTCTTGGTATTAATCTATTACTATTTTGATGTAGAAAACATTTACCATGACTCATGAAAGTGTGGAATATTCACTCTCTTTGATCTCTATCCCAAGCAACTTTTGAATAATGCTTTTTGATTTTTCAAAGAATCACCTCTCCCTAGATCAGTCTTCAATTCTTTATTTTATATTTCTATTTGATGTTACCAATATTGTAGTTTTCAAATCAAGGTTAGGACATTGATTTCTGAAATAGAGTTCCCAATTCAAACTCTGGCTTTCATTTGCTGTACATATGACTTGAGTCAAATTATATAACTTCTATACCCCAAATTCTTCTCTTATAAAATGGAATTAATACTTTACAGGGTGTATGTTAAACCAGATGATCCATAGAAACACTTAGCACAGTACTTGGTATATAGTAAACACTCAGTACATGATTGCTCAAGGAAGATAATTATCCAGTGAGCCATTTCTCTATTTTAGGCTAACTTTCATAGATAACATTTTTATAGATTTTTATGGATAACTATTAAGTATTGACTAATCAGAATGTTACTGATTTATAAAATTATTTTTTATTCATTATAAAATTTACTTTAGATGAATTGACATTAACTGACAATGCCTTGGGAAATGATCAGATTATCAACATTTCAGAGTACGAAATTTGAATTAAAAATAATGCAATTATTAAATATTTATTTGGCATAGAGCCAAATAAATAACTATTTATTTAAACCTATAACTTCTAATAGTTGGATATAGAAGTAATATCTTGTCAAATAATCCAGGAAAACAATGGCATATAATATCCATCAGAAAAATAGAGAAATGGATGTCAGTTTTGCTGAGAATTGATTTTGTTACCAGTAAAGTAATTTTTTTCAAACTTGAGTTGCTCTTGGGAGTTCCTACATTTGGGAATGCCAAGCCCTTGACTCATAGTTTTTAGGAGGTCTCAGCCTTCTACTTGGCTGCTACTAGCCATTCAGTTTTTAGGTAGGATGAATGTCTTTACTCCCATCATGGACATTGTTTTGTTCAGTTATATCAAAATTATTAAAAAGATCACTGTTCGAAGAGCAGACAAAAACTGTATGTGTGTCTGAAGTATGTTTGTGTGTGCACATGTATGTACAGGCATGAGTACATGTGCACAGTTGCATGAGTGATTTAGGGGAAGAAGAGGAAGATCAATGTACCTTATGTGTCTTAACATCCTAGAGGGAATGGAAGAAAGCTGTGACAGCTCCCAGGGAAAATATATCTTCAGAGAAATTATCAAGGCTAGTATGCACCAGGCTGGCCCAAAAGTTCATTTGTTTTTTTTGGTAAAATGGTTCTTGTAGCACTTAGTTGTCTTTAACTTAATTTGAAACAGTTTTGTTAAATTGTATTATGACAGCTATCGTATCAGTGTGCATTTAAAAGAAAACATCAACATTGGTCAGTTTTTGTATAGCCATGTTTATTGAAGATGAAAGAAAATAAGCAACATTTTTAGTATATTATGCTTTATTATTTCAAGAAAGGTCAAAACACAACTGAAATGCAAATAAAAGGCTTTGCAGTATATGGAGAAGGTGCTTTGACTGATCGAAGATGTCAAAAAGGGTCATGCTGGAGATTTCTTGGTGGGTTATGCTCCACAGTGAGGTAGACCAGTTGAAGTTGATAACAATCAAATTGAGATATCAATATCAATTAAGAACCATCAATATTATACCATACAGGAGATAGTCAACATACTCATAATATCCAAATCAGTAGATTTATTGGTGACAAGGAAAAGTGTGTCTTATTTTACAGAAAAACTAAATGAACTATTTGACCAACCCAATAGGAAATGAAGTTGCTGTGAAAATGGGAGATTGTCCCTAGAGATTATAATAGAGCAGTAGAGTGGGATCCAGTGAAGGTAGGAGGGAAGCAAGGTTGACCCAGCCAAGTACGATGTTAGTTCTGAGTTCGGTAGATGCATTGTTTTTCCTCCTTCTTGCAATATATTTTTGTGTGTTGTTTCCTAGTTATGCAGATAATTTATGCTCACCTTATGTATTCAGAAATATTTTTTAATATACCATCTCTTTTTTCAAAATTTAACCACCCAGAGATAATCACTATTTACAACTTGGTGCTCATAGTCTGTCTATACATTTTCAATTAGAATTTTAAATTAATAATAAAGTCTCCTTCACAAATGAAAAGAGGTATATACCAAAAACATAGATGTTTTATATTAATAGTTTGAAAAAGGCCCTGGCCAGGTGACTTGGTTGGCTAGAACATCATCTCATATACCAAAAGTTTGTAGGTGCTATTCTCAGAGCACCAACATAGATTGTGAGTTTGATCCCCGGTGGAGATCCATAAGGGAGGCAGCAGATTTCTCTCCTTCTTCTCCTCCTCCATCCCTACTTTTCCTCCTCTCTCTCTAAAATCAGTAAAAACTTGTCCTTAGGTGAGGATTAAAAACATGTGCCTTTTAAAAAATAAATAGTTTGAGAATGATAGGTGTTAGTTCTACTTTGAATGTTTGAAGCTATCCAGTACAAGACTTTTGTTTGTTGGGAGTATTTTATTTTTATTACTGCTTCAATTTAATTAGTTATGTCTATTCAGAGTTTCTCATTCTTTCTGAGTCAGCTTTCAAGATTATATGTTTCTAGAAATTTACCCATTTCATTCAGATTGTCCAATTTGTTGGAATATAGTTGTTTGTAATTTTCTCACAATTCTTTTTAAAAGCTTAGCATCAGTTTTTACTTCTTTCACTTCTGGTTTTGTTTAACTGGGTCCTCTCCTTTATCCTTTATGTGCCTAGTTAAAAGTTGGTCAAACCTGTTTATCATTCTAAATAAAAAGCTCTTGGTTTCATTGATTTTTAAATGTTATCTTTAAGACTCTTTCATTTATTTATTTTATAAATTATATTTTATTGCTCATGCTATTACAGTTGTCCCCATTTTTCCCCATTTGCCCCCCTCAATGTAGGACCTCCACACTTCATCAAGTAATCCCCACACCAGTGTTCATGTCCATGGGTAATGCATATACGTTCTTTGGCTACTCCATTTCCTATACTGTATACATGGCGTCCCCATGGCTGTTCTGTAACTACATATTTGTACTTCTTAATCCCCTCACCTCTTCACCCATTCCTCCACACCTCTCTCTGATCTAGTATCCATCAAAACACACTCCATAGTCATGATTTTATCTCTGTTCTTTATGTTTGCTTAGTTTTTTTTAGATTCAATTGTTGATAGATATATATTTGTTGCTATTTTATTGTTTATAGGTTTGATCTTCCTCTTTTTCTTAAATACATCCCTTGAACAGTTCATATAATAATGGTTTGGTGATGATGAACTCCTTTAGTTTTTCTTTGCCTGGGAAGCTCTTTATCTGCCCTTCAGTTCTAAATGATATGTTTGCTGAATAGAGCCATCTTTGCCATAGGTCCCTGCTTTTCATTACCCTGAACATTTCTTGCCAATCCCTTCTTGCCTTCAAAGTTTCTTTTGAGAAATCAGCTAGAAAATCTTATGGGAACTCCCCTGTTTGTAACTAAGTGTTTTTTTCTTGCTGCATTTAAAATTATCTCTTTATCTTTAATCTTTGGCATTTTAATTATGATGTGTCTTAGAGTGGGCCTCTTTGCATCCATTTTGTTTGGGCCCTGTGCTTCCTGGATTTGCATGTCTGTTCCTCTGCTCTCATCTTTAATATTTTCTTTCTTCTATCCATTTTGGACTTTGTTGCTTTTTAAAATAGTTTCTTTAAATGTAAAGTTAGATTATTTATTTTAGATTTTTCTTGTTCCTTAAGGTACGCCTGTAATGCTATAAATTTCCCTCTTAGGACTGCTTTTCCTGTGTTCCAGGAGTTGTGTTTCAATTTTCATTTGTTTCAAGGTATCTTTTGATTTCTTCCTTGATTTCATTTTTACCCACTAACATTTAACCTCCATGTCTTTGTGTTTTTTAGTTTTTTCTTGTGATTTGATTTCTAGTTTCGTACCTTATGGTCATAGAAAGTGCCTGATACGATTTCAGTCTTTTTAATCCTACAGAGGTTGCAGCTGATCTGAGAGATACAAATAAACTTTTCTTAAATATCATTACATATATCGGTGTGTTACATATGACTAGCTGCATGTTTGCTCATGACTAAAGTTAATCCATCAGTTTGGTTATAACATGTTTTTAATTTTTTGGTTTTGCATTTCAGCATGTACTAGTATTGAAAGCAACTCTTAGATACACACAGTCTATACTGTAATTTTTTTACCACAGCCTCCACAGAGTTAAATTTATTGAAACTTGTTTTGTGTCCTACCAAGTAGTCTATCCTGGAAATTATTTCACGTGCGCTTGAAAAGAATGTAAATTCAGGTGCTTTTGGAGTGAAATTCTCTGAAGACATCAATCAAATCCATCCCATCTAGTGTGTCATTTAAGGCCACTATTTCCTTGTCGATTTTCTGTCTAGAAGATCTATTCATTGATGTCAGTGGGGTGTTAAAAATCCCCTGTTATGATTACATTACTGTCAATCTCTCCTTTTATGTCAGTCAAGATTAAGCTTATATAATTAGATGCTACTTTGTTGCATACATAATGTTTAGAAGGGCAATAGCCTCTTGTTGGATTGATCTCTTTATCATGATGTAGTGTCCTTTATCTCTTAATGTAACCTTTGTTTTAAAGTCTATTTTGTCAGATGTAAATATTGATACTGAAGCTTATTTTTTATTTCTACGTCTATGACATATTTTTCATTTCTTTACTTTTAGTCTGTGTTTATCTTTTGTTCTGAGGTGGGCTTCTTGGAAACAGCAAATATATGGGTCTTGTTTTCATATCCGTTCAGTTACCCTATGTCTTTACATTTACATTTACATTTAAAGTGATTATTAACAGATAGGCCTTTTTCCCCAGTTTATTTTTTTTATCGTTATGTTTCTCTTTATTTTTTCTCTTCTTTCTGTTTCCTTAAACAAATCCCTTTAAATTTTCTTATAACACTGCTTTGGTCTGGAAAGTTCTTTATTTCTCCTTCTATTTTAAATGATAGCCATGCTGGGTGGAGTAGTCTTGGTTGTAGGATCATCCTTTTAGTCACTTTGGATATTTCATCCCAATCCTTTCTAGCCTGAAATACTTCTGTTGAAATATCAGCTAACATTTTTATGGGAGCTTTCTTGTAAGTAGCTAATTGTCTTTCTGTTTGTCTTTAGTCTTTGCCATTTTAACTATGATGTGTCTTGGTATGGAACTCTGGGTTCATCTTGTTTGGGACTCCCTGTGCTTCCTGGACTTTCGTGTATTTTTTCTTACACCACCTTAGGGAATTTTTCAATTATTATTTCTTCAAATAAGTTCTCAATCCCTTCCTTGCTGTCTCTCTTCTCCTTCTGGTATCCTTCCAGTGCAGATGTTGTTACACTTCACATAGTCCCAAAGGTCCCTTAAACTAGCCTAATTTTTAAAATTATTTTTTATTTTTGCTTCTCTGATTAGCTGTTCTCTTCTACCTTGTCTTCCAAATCACTGATTCAGTCTTATGCTTCATCCAACCTATTCTTTATTTCTTTAGTGTATTCTTAATTTCTGATACTGTATCCTTCACTTATGACTGATTCTTTAATATAGTTTTTTGTGCTTTTTAATGCTATTATATTTCTAAGTTCCGTGAACATCATTATAACCAATTTTTAAAAACTTTATCTTGTAAAAGGCTTTCTTCCACTTTATTTAGCTCTTTTTATAGAGATTTCTTATGTTCTTTCATTTGAGGCATGTTTCTTTGTCTACCCATTTCAGCTGCCTCTTTGCATTTTCTATGTACTAGGTAGATCTTCTGTGTCTCCCAGTTTTGATAGTGTGGCATTATGTAATAGGTGTTCTGTGGGACCTAGTGGTACAGACCTTGATCACCTGAGCTGGGGGCTCCGGGATGCTCTTTGTGTGAGTTATGTGATCCCTCCTGTTATAATTGAGTCTTGATTTTTATTGGCCTGATTGTGCATGGGATTGACCTTCAGGGTGGTTTATTATGAGGATTGACTCAACCATGATGTTTAAGCTGCTATGTAGGTGCTGGCAATTTAAAGCAGAATTTGCTTCAGCAGAATCTGGTGCCTGCCAAGATCTCTCTTTGATGTGCCACTTGGGAGGCTAATTGGAACTTGCTCTAATGCTGTCTGAAACTGGCCATTGGGCATGTTGTTTTGGGGGCCTTTTGAGAGAGACTCCGGTGCAGATCAATGCCAGACACTGCTGTGACTGGCCTTGGGCAACCTATTTGAGGCTACAAACTAATCCAGCTTGTGGCTGCCTCTGCTGGGCCTAGCTATGAATGGGAAGGGCCAACATGTGCGCCAACACCAGCTTTCGCCAGCACCAAGTCTGGGTGCACATCAGCAAAGGGCCCAAGGTACTCTGAAATCTGCCAGTAATGCCTCTACCTGCTGCCTACCTGTTAGGCGCAGTCCTGAAGGAGCCCATGGTAGTACTTGAGTTGCATGAAGAAGGTTCTCCTAGAGTGACCAGGTGGAGCAAGTGGTGTTCTACAGATTGATGTAGGTTTAATCTCGGTGCCAGTGCTTGATATGACGGCACTCAGCAAAATTCCTTGTGCGTACCAACTCAAGCTGCCACCTGCTTGGTGCCTGCAGACCTTTGTAGTGGGGTGGGGTCTCAGGAAATCATCAGGGTGAACCCTCCAAAGTTTATTAGGCCCAAACAGAACAAGATTTGGCCTTGTGAAGGGAAGGCTCTGCACTGGTCAGCATGTGATGGAATGACCCCCTGACCTAGAGCCACACACCTATCATAGATGCTGCTGGGAACCTGAGCTCTGCGGGCAGGGCAGCTGGCAGTAAGGAGGGTGGGGCTCGTGGGTCCTCCCATGAGGGGAAGTGCCAGTCAGCCATTGAGGAAGGGGAGAGGACTGGCCTGCAGCTTTGGGCCAACTCAGTCACTGACACCCCCGGAGCCTGCCCAGACCTTTACATACCTTCCCAGCCAGCTGACTTCGAAGCAGAGGGTGAGCTTCACAAATTGCAGAGACAGATAATCCAGAGAGAGGGCTATAGCATTTCCCCAGGTTAATGCCTTAAGGAGGGGAGTGCTCTACCAAAGGAAGATGGTAGTGTGGGAGAGGGACTCATTACAGGGATCCTGGTGACTGTTCCTTTAGCCCTCTCCCCAGAGCCCCAAACCCAAGGTTCTTATCACATGACTCCAGTCTGCTCCACGCTCCCTCTGCCAGAGCCCAGGGTGAATGGCCTTAAAAGAGATTTTGTGCATTGGCCCTTTAAGAGGTTGGCTGTGTCTCTCACAGACTTTCATCTCTCCCTGGTGGACAAAATCCTTGCTGAGTTTCACAGCCAGATGTTGTGGGAGCACATCTTCCCAGCCCTGGTGCTGTGGGCTGGGGAGTCTGGTGTGGGTTTGAGACTCTTCACTCTCAGGGGGGACCTTTGCAGCTCAGATGCCCCTCCAGTATCTCAGCCACAGCTCTTGGGAGCAGGGCCTGCCCTTTTTGAATTTCTGTCCTTTCTACCAGCCTTGATATAAATCCTTGGTTATAAGACTTCTTTTCAGCTAGTCCTCAATTGGTTACTCAGGTTAATTGTTCCATATTTTAGTTGTAATTCCATTTAGGTCCTGGGAGAAAGTGAGTGTAGCTTCCCTGCACCCCTCCACTGTCCAGGAGGTCCAAGATTGCTTCTAACATTTTGTATACAACCCCTTTGTCGGACGTGTGTTTTGTAAACCTTTTCTATCATGTTTGCTTATCTTTTATTAATACGCTTTGAAGAACAGAAGTTTTCAACTTTAATAAGGTTCAACTTAGACTTTAAAATTATTAATATAATTTTAAAACTTAATTTTAATGGTATACTATATAAGAATATTATAAAATGTTTCCCACATCCATATTAATGGACATTTAATTTTTATCTAGATATGTGCTGCTTTAATTCATAGCTCTGTCATAAATCTTTGTGCACATCCGTGATATTTGCCTAGGATAAATTCCCATAGGAGAAACTATCATTATTATTCAAAAATTTAAATTTTATGTCTATTGCTTTCACAATGTTTATCTAACATTTAATAGTTCTTAGGGAAACATGTTTTTCTAGCACACATGGGATACTGCATTGTACTTTTATCTGTATCAATTCTTTATCTGTGATTTTATTTTCATCACCTTGGTTATTATTAATGTTGAATATTTGGTTTTAATTACTGACAATTTGTTTCCTTCCTATATCTCCTGTTTATGTCATATGTTCCATATGCTATTTTGTTTTTCAGGTACTTGTCCCAAAAGTAAAGTGTGTATGTGTGTGTGTGTGTGTGTGTGTGTGCGTGTGCAGGTGCATAAGGAGGACAAAAGAAAGGAGAGGGTTAAACTTTTTAGAGGAGTCTTTCTCTTGGAACTAGTCCTGTATCTAAAAATGCTCTGGAAAAGCTAAGTCCCATGAACTTTATGATACTATCTATCCTCATGTAATTATAGAGCTAGTCCACAAAAGGCTAGAAGTGACCTAAAAACTTTTTACCCAGCTCAAGTCTTAGAAATCCAATACTCTAATCTTACTTAACCTGATATCCAAAATCCTGAATTCAGAGAAACACCAGACATCACACACCTTCCCTTGGCTAACTGTTAAAATGGCAAATACCCCAGAGATACCATTCTTGTTTCAAATTTAGGGATCCTGTTCCTTTAATAGTCAGTTTTGAAGATTCCAAGCAGAGCCTATCCACACAGTTAACTAAAATGTCTAACAATTACTTGGTTTTATAGTTCCCAATATAGTCAAGGGCAATTGTGAGTGGGCCAAATTCTACTACATTTAGGTCGGCAAATAGGACTCTTACATCTTCACTGGATGCTAAAAAAAGCATCTCAGAAGCATAACATAGTACATGAGCTCAAACACTAATCTCAAAAGATATACCTTAACACATTTTGAACAAAAGGCTATAAAACAATTGTATTTCAGATCATCTTCAAGGTTGTCTGAGAAAGATCTTTCTAGCAGCCATCAACAAATAGCAGAGTCAAGAGAGTTGATAGGATTAGGATTCTGTGATTATCATATTTCCTTAAAGTCATAATTTAGGAAGGTATTTTCAAGATACCAGTCTAGCACACTGGTCCTTAGCAAAAAAACTTTGCAAGAAAAACTATAATCCACTTTGGAGATATTGTGGGTTAGGTTCTAGATCACTGGAATAAAGCAAGTCACACAAATTTTTTGGTTTTTCAGTGTATATAACAGTTAATAGAATGCTGTTCTATTAAATATGCAACAGCATTGTGTTAAAAAGAAGCAAAATGAGTATGCACCTTAGTTTAAGAAAAAAGCTTTACTGCTAAAAAAAAAAAAAATGCTAGCCATCATCTGAACATATATCAAATCATGATCTTTTTGCTGCTGTTGCTGTTATCTTCAATTTGTAAAGAATGCAATATATGCAAAATATATATATGCAAATTGTGCAGACAACAAAGCATAGCACAATAAGATGAGGTATGTCTGTATTCTGAATGCCCATTAAATAATGTATCTCAACCCCAAGGTATAAAAAATTGAGATTCTATTGTATATAAATTTTATCCCTTAGTAGAATTGAAAATCCCCAATGTGTATCCTCTATTGGGTTAAATTATAACTATTAAGACCTAGCTGAGTTGGGGCGGGAGTCAAAACTCAAAAGAAAATCCTTACAGAAAGCCTAAGAAGAATGTTTCCCTGGCATTGAAACATAGACATAAACAAATATTAGACTGAGTTAATAGTCATGGCCTGACAAATATACTAAAGAGTATAGTAGGAGGAACAATACCAGATTTGAATCAAGTACCAAAGAAATATTTTCTAGGAAATTATATCCTCCTGGTATTATTTAAATTCCCTTTGTATAACTCATAATCCTGACATGAAAAGATAACATGCTCTAACGGATTATTTCAGAGGATATTAATAAACAGACAAATGACACTATATGAACAGGATTGAGGGAAAAATGTACCTTGAGACTAGTGACTGTGGGGACAGGCTACTACCCAGAAGCCTGAAGTTCAAGGAAAGAGAATAGTTATTAAAACTCAAAAGACGTAGCTGAGTGGATAGGACAGCCTGAGAGAAGCTGTGAACTTGGACTGAGGGTGCCGCCGGCCTGCATGGGGCTGGCGAAGGGGAGCAGTGGTGGAGCCAGAGCATTCACCCTTCACCTGTCTTTTCCCCGCTTCCTCTGATAGGTGCTCCGTCAGTGTCTCCTCCCGCTTGCATCAGACTAAAGCTGCAAGACAAGGGAGTCCGTTAATCAATGCAAGATTATTAGCTTCTCTGGGCGCAGAGCAGAGTGAGAAAAGGGAGAGAGGGCAAAAAGCAATTCATCTCTTTGTAAAGGGAAGCTTGAGTCCAGGCTTCCAGGCCCAATCTGCAATCCAACAGGATAAGTAAAGGCATTAATCAGGATACATTTGCGTAGAGAAGCACCAGGAGCTGAGTTATCCAAGAGCGTGTGCCGAGCAAAGGCCAAAGTACAAAACCAGCCAGACTGCGCAGTGAATGTTATCATGAGAAAGTGTTGGCAGAAGGACAGATTCTAACCAGGAGATACTCTGAGAGATGAAGTCACCCCACAGTCAAAGGAGAGCTGATGTGGAGCAGCCCTGCCTGCTCTTTCTAGATGGTTCAGCACACAATTGTTTTTGAGCCGTGAGGGGAACACAGTTGGCATAAGGAAATGTTTAAAAATTAATTTACATGGCTTGTCTGGGTGCAGTAAAATAAATTCACTCTTATACAACTGGAAGGAGTGAAAATTGTTAGTGCCCTCTGGGAAACCAGATGCAGCAAGAGCCCTGAAGTGTTTGTCTCTTTGACTTACAGTAAGTGGTATTGGGTGATGCATATTTATTTTTAATACAAATAGATTTAACAAGTAACACTGCGGACAATATCTAAGCGTGGATTTTTGGTAGGGGGTGGTAGGGCCGAGTTGCATTGAGATTATACTGGCTATGCTGGTCTCGCAAGGCAGAGGGAGAAAACTGGTACATCTGGCATATAAACCAGACTGTGTCCGTGAAAGAAAATAATGTTAGGGTGACAGCTGGATGATAACGCTCCAAAAAGTTTTATCAAAGAGAGGAGGCTTAAAAACTCTGTGGGGAGCTGAGATCCTCAGCCAGAGGGTTTGGAATAGTCAGAAAAGGCATAAATAAAGAGGAGCATATCAAGTGGACAAAAAGGAAGCATATTTGGAAAACTGAAACCAACAGTTGTCCCCAATAGCTGACATATGACGTAATAGTTGGGTGGGATGGGCACTAAGATATAAGAAAGAAGGCTTTGCTTAGTTGATAGGAGCCAGAGATCTCAGGGAGCTGCTGCTGAGTCAATCAACAAACACAGGAGGACTGCAGTGCTAAGTCAAGTTCATAAGAGGTCGTAATGGTGAATGTGGGTCCATCTAACATCTAACACCTTAGAGAAAGGCTCTTATGTCAGATTCAAGGGGGATCCCAAAGGTGAAGCTTGATATAGCTAAAATTCATAATTAGAAGTGTATAAGGGAAAGAATCTGCTTTAAGTAGGTTTATAATTTTATAATAATGATACAACAGAGAGATGATTATTTTTCTCCCAAAAAGGAAGTGGAACATCAATTCATGAGTTATGTATTCTCTTTCTCAGGCAACAGACTATAGTAGAAATTACAAGGACTTTGGAGACAGAAAAGATCTGATGTCAAATCTCAACTCTATGATTTTGGAAAAGCTACTTAATTTCCCTGGGCCTTTAATAACAGTAACAATAAAAATAACTCCGAGTGTTGAGAGAAACTAATAATATTATGCATATGAAAGTACTTTATGGACTTCTACATCTATGCCAGCTAGCTAATTTAATTATGCAAACTGATACACACACCGGCTCTGAATCACTGTTATGAGTTAGTCATTATTAATGTACCTCTCTGTTATTTACAAATTAAGGTCTCCTTGCAGGAGAAACTCCTCTCACAGAGTCAGAGCCACAAACAACTATGCAAAAAGTGTGTCTACACTTGCCTAGAGATAGACCCTATTTTATGAATCTCTTGGCAACCATCAAGATTCAAGTCTGAGGGTGATGGGCACAGGGCGACCTCACCATAAGTCCTTAAGGGAATTAATGAGAAAAGAATGATATGTACTTTAGAACTCTTTGCCCAGAGCTTTGTTATAGTACATACAAAAAGAAAGGTGCGTACACGTTGAGTGTAGAATGTGGCAAAAAAGAAGCCTAGGACTCATAATCAAAGTGCAGGGGTAAAACTTTCAAAACATTTCATGTTGGCCCATACAAGGTCAGGTTATAGACTTAACAGATGCTACGTTCTATGTTTAAAGAGAAATGATTATAAGAAAGATTTCTTCACATTAGGATAAAACTTGTGAAATTCTAATAGAGTCTGGAGCCTAGTTAATAAAAATGTACAAATGCTGACTTCTTTGTTGTGACAAATATAGAATGATAATGCAAGATATTATAACATTAGGAGAATCTGCATAAAGGGCATACAGCAGCTCTCTGTACTATTTTGGCAAATTCTCTGTACATGGAAAACTATCCTAAAATGAAAAGTTTATTTTAAAAAGAATAGTTTTAACTTCTCACTAAGCACTTCTATGAAAAGTCAGAATGCAAATTGGAACAGTACTAAAAGCTTAGACTATCACCAAACTACTATTAAAATTTGAGATGTAAATCATCTACTTATAAATTTTTAAGTCAGAAATATATTCAGAACAGCAAAGTGGCATGAGTTTTGTCACAAGATAAAGCACAATTGTGACCTAAGGTCTGTATTCTGAACATAACAGGAAGCTAGTTAGTTACTTCTCAAACTTAGAAAAAATTTCTAATGTAACAAAAAGCCTTTTTTACAGTCTTTTTTCCTTCATTAAAATCTCTCCTTTTGTATCCATTCTGCTTCAACAATCCACAGTGGTACAATAGAATCAAATTTAAAATCCAAATCAAGAAAAATAAGGGAGAGAATGCAAAGAGGCGCTATATTAATATTATTGGGGACTATTATATCAGTTCTCTTCTGGGTTAATGTTTGAGAACTCTCAAAAGAAAATTTTAAAGAAAAAATATTCTTACATAATCATATACCAGAGGAAATGAGTGGGGAACAAAAACATTATTGAAAATAACTATCTAAGATAAAGATACTAGTCTCATTCTCAAACGGTCTTTGAGGTAAGACATAACTTTTCTTACATTTCAGTCCAGAGCAGATGTTTTCCAAAATCTGACCCAATTATGTACGTTTTCTAAATTTAAACCATTGAAGAGGAAAGAAGTTCCCCTATATTAATTTCCCACAATTTCCCACAAGTTTTTTGCTCTCTAGTAATTTTCTTTATCACCAGATTTTCAAAGATGAATATTTAACTGAGCCAATGATTAGTTATCTTGCTCATGTGATACTTTCAAATCCTTAAAAGAATGATTATGAATCTTCTTTTTCTGAGGGTTTTAAAAATGGGAGGCTCATCAGCTCTCCTGTATTGATAGTAGACATGTTTTAGAAAGGTGAAATAAAGTTGAAAACTGCTAAGTTCATACTGCATGCCCTTTCCATTTCAAATTCCTCATTTAATTATTTTTGTGAATCTTGAAATTGATGACAAGATGGGGTAGCTAAAAAGCTAAGAAAGCAGCAAGATGCAAAAGTTACTAATTGATTGATAGGGAATTCAAACAAACTTGTATGACCCCAAAGATAATCCTCATAAGGACTACAATCTCCACTGTCTCAGATATTTCTATGTAATTGTATGTATTGCTGAAGAGTATTTTCTATTCTCTTCAGTGGAAACATTTACTAGAACTATGTGAACACAATGGAAGGCATTCTAAGATGAGCAGTGTCAATGTTGAAGGCAGTCAGTAAGAAAAATTAAGGAGCTTGCACTTACAACATTAAAGGGAGAAGTATAAAACTATAAATAAATTTTTGCCATGTCAAATAACATGATGATGAATTGCATAGTAGAGTATATTATTATAAATAGGAAAAGGTTCATCATCAGCTTTTGGAAAAAATAATTCAAATATGTATATGCACTTTTAAATTGTTTATTTTAAAATTGCATTTGTTTTCCTTCACTGTGAGAATAGTGAGTTTTTCCACAGAATGTTTGGAAAATATAAAAAATCATCAAAATTAAATTGTAAAAAATATGAGTATTTCAACCATCCACTAATAACTACCACTGGCTTTATGATGTATATATCCTCCAACTTAGTGATGTAATACATATACATAAATATATGAATGTATCCATGTTAGGATTGTATTATATGCACAACTTTTACAAAAAAATCTTTCATGTCATGATTTTACCATATAATATTTAATAAGTCAGTAATATTGCAAGATTTTAAATTTCCGTTCCCTGGAAATAATTGAGATTACCTTTGTGCCTTTATAGGTAACCTAAGTCTTTTTTAATATTTAATACTTCTCTTAAATATTTACCTTTGTGATTTTAATATATAATTTTAATATTTGAGTTTTAATATTTAACATGTGTCTTTTTAATAATTCCTTCTACTTTAAGAATTGTAAATCTTTAGAAAAATTCCCAGAATAATGCAAGGAATGTCTGTGTTCTGAACAATTATTATTTTGCTATAGCTGCAGCAACTGCCAGATCTGTGTGTGTGTGTGTGTGAGTTTCTAAATATTTTAGACTAAGAACATTATTTTGGGGGCAAGGAAGGGGATCCAAAGGGCCAGACAAAGACAGGATGGGGAGCTGTGGGTTCCCAACCTGGCAGGCCCGTGTGGGCTCTCAGGTGCCTGTCCCATCCTGACCTCAGATCGCCCAAGAGGAATGTCAGCTCTGCCAAGGGAGTGGGGAAGAAGGAGCCCAAGGGGAGATCTATGAGGGTGTCAGCTGAACCCGCTTCTGCAGAAGTGGAAACGAAGTCCACAAAGCTGGCGTGAGAGGATAAATCTGCAGACCAAAAAATTTTTTAAAAAATGTACAGACAAAAGGGAGAGAGGAGCAAAGGGAAACCAGGATGAAGTGGCTAACCAGGAACCTAAAAAGATCTACCTGCAGAAAACAGAGAAGCTAAAAACGAGTTGAGTCCAGCCTTGGATGAAGCAGGAGAGAAGGAAGTCAAGTCTGATGAGTGTTCCATACTGTGTCTTATCAGCGACCCCTGGTGCCCTTCCTGTACCACCCAGAGGAATGTTTTTATCAACTACTTTGTAAATGCAAGTTTCTTAGTAGCTCCAGAAACACTTTTGAAGGAGGAAACTTCACCTCATCACATTTTTAAGTGTAAATACTTTATTTTTTAAGAAGTAAAATCATTTGCTGGTTGTTTATATTTTGGTAGAACCCGAAAATAATGGGATATTGAATATGAGAGGCTTTGACTGTCTTGGGTGTCAGCTTCATAGTCCACAAACAGAGGTAGTTTTTATATCCTATAATACAAGGCATACCGAATGGCAATTTGGAGTCAGTTGTGTATTTGCCATGTCGTAAACATTTCAAATCTCTTCTAATCCCGTGTTTTTTGTTTGTTCGTTAGTTTTGGTAGTGTTGTTTCCTAAAGAAAACAACTCCTTGATTTTGGTTCTCACTGTCAGAATTTTGTGCAACGCCTTTGGTGTGATTGTCCAGTTTTCCTAGTAACTTTGTTAACGTGCTGTGAAAGATTGAAAATTTGATGATGAATTTGAATATATAATTTTAAATTGTAAGTTAGTGAGATTTCGATGTAACAGCCTATCAACATTTGAAGACTGTTAAGAAAAACTAGCCTCCAACCTTTAATCTGGAAAATCACTGGAATAACTGTTTAGAAAAGAATCACAAGTATATGACTTTTTAGGTTTTGGTACGTATGTTAAGAATTGTGTACAAATGGAAATGTCTGCGTACTTATCCTCAAAACAACAATATAGTCTCAATTATGAAAGAAAAATACAACATTCTTTCTCTTACAGTATCAAGCACACAGAGGTAATTTCACTTCAATATGATAGTAATAGTTAAATTACAGTCCATATTAAAAATCTTCTGCTATTGGTGCAATAGTATCCATCATTGCTTTTGGTTTGTTTGTTTTGATTCAGGATCTTAAGTAGGGATTATGCATTGCATTTACTTGTCATGGCTCCTTAGTTCTCCAGAAGGAAGGAAGGAGGGAGGGAGGAGAGACAAAAGTTCCCCAGTCCTCTTTGTCTTAGGTGCCACCGAAATATTTTATGCATACAGGACCGTTATCTTGAAGAATTTGTTAGTTTTCATTTTTTTGTTCCCTCAAAATTAGATTGATTCAACTCTTTTTCTTTTTCTTTCTTTTTTTTTTTTCAGGATGCAATATAGTGCTGTCCTTCCTTTTTGTACACAACATACCAGAGAATACAGGACATCAAACTGGTAAGTCAAGCTCCCTTTCGTTATTATTGATGAGCATGATCATTATGTTAAGGCGTATTTACAAGATTGCTTCGTGGTAAAGGCACTTTTGCTTTTTTCATTAACAGCCATTCTTTGGGATGATTCTATGAGAGTGTGAATAATACAAAACCAATCATAGTCCATACACCTTTGTGCCCTTTGGTTTTTAAAGCTATTGAAAGATGTTAGCATTTAAATTCTTGAAAGATGGTAACATTTGACCTTTTAGTAATTTGGCAGACAGGAGTGGAACTTTTCTCTTTTTTCTTTTTCTATTGTCTTAAAAACAATTCAGTTATTCATTGGGAGAGACTGGTTTGGAATCAGTTATATAGATCCCATTTCCATTCAGAATAGAACAGGCTGTTATAAATTTGCCTTTGAAATATGGCACTGAAGCCTCTGAAGCCTGTGTACCAAGCCACAGGGCTAAAATGTTCACAGAGAGGTCAGCTGAATCATCACTCAGCCTGAGCTATTCAAAAGGCCATTAAAATAGACTCTTCTCACTCAGAGAAGCAGATTCTACTATTACCCTTAAAATAATTCTTTCCAGGATCGTATAACTATTATAGGATAGACTGTCTCTTTTGATTTATAATCTAATTAGAGCCCTTTTACTCTTGGGTGTAGGAAAAGGAGACCTGCTTCTCATCTATTGTTCAGGGCCATTTCATATACTCAAGTCTCTTAGTAAATCTGAAATCATCCTTTTTTCCTATAGGTCATAGAAACACAGTTTCATTTGCTTTATCTCATAGGGGCTATTGCCCACACTTTTCATCAAGTCTTGATTGTTTTCATCTGAAATAACTCCATTTTATACTCACAGCAATGACTCAAATGATGCCCAGAATTTTTCTAATACAGTTAGAATTCTGTGTGTATCTCCTGAGAGCTAGTCTCTTGTCACCATTGTGTGTTGCATAAAGGATGAATCAAGTAGCTAAGATGATTCACATTTCTTAAAAATGTAAGGTTGCTGTATGTCGCTATTGACTAAATAGTTTTAATTTCCAGAACATCAGTTTGGAATCACTGACTTATTTTCAACACCTCTTTGATTTCAAATTAACAGGGAAATTTCATTTGTATTTTTCAGTTTTCAACAATCACACCAATTAACATGTATTGAGCATTGTATTTCAGGATTTGCTTAGTATATACTAAACTCAAGGCATACTAGTTCTACCAAAATGTTTTATATATTAATATGTCCTTATGGCTAAAACCTTGTACCCTTTTACCATTCTCTCCCTAATTCTCCCACCCACTAGCCCCTTACATGTAAGTGATACCAGGCAGTACTTATCTTTATCTGTCTGGCTTATTTCATAGATAATAATCTCAATTTTTATTCATGTTGTCATAATGGCAGGATTTTTTTTCCTATTTTCTGAAGATACAGATATAATTGTACTTTGAGATGTCCTAGGAAGATTGCTATGCTTATAAGCCAATTATTGAGATTATTTTAATTCCATGTCTTACACTATCAGTTCCATGATATACTACATAGCATACCTTCTTTATCCATTCATCCATTAATGAAAACTTAGGTTATTTCAATATCTTGACTATTGTGAATAATGTTGCAAAGATCTCTGCAAAGAAGTGCAGAGATCTCTTTCATATCTTGATTTCATTTCCTTTGAATATACCCGGAAGTAAGATTAATGGATCATACGATAGTTCTCTTTTTAATTTTTTGGGGAACCTCCATACAATTTTCCATAATGGCTGCACCAATGTACATTTCCACCAATAGTACACAGCCCCCTTTTCTTCACATCCTTTCCAAAACTAATCTCTTATTTTCTTGATGAAAGCCATTTTAACTGGCATTTTCCTGATGATTAGTGATATTGTGAACCTTTCCGTGTTCCTGATAACCATTGATATGACTTCTTTGTAGAAATGCCTACCCAGTTATTCTGCTCATTTTTATTTAGATTGTTTGTTTTTGCTATTGAGTTGTGTGAGTTCATTACATTTTTAATATTAACTCCTAATTAATACGTGATGTGTAATTAGTTTTTACCGTTACATAGATTGCCTTTTCATTTTGTTTGGTGATTATCTTTTCAATGTGAAGCATTTTGGGGTGATTTGGTCCTACTTCTTTCATTTTTGCTTTTATTGTCATTGCTTTTGATGTCAAATGAAAAAAAGAAATTATTACCAAGACTGACATCAAGGAGCTTACCTCTTTTTTAGGAGTGGAAACAGTAATTTTGGGCCCTGGTTGGTAGCACAGTGGATAATGTGCCGGCCTGCGAACCCAAAGGTCGCAGGTTCGATTCCGCAGCCAGGGCATATAACAAGGTTGCAAACCAGGTCTCCAGTCAGGTCTATGGCTGTAGGCAGGTGAAAAGCAACCATACATTGATGTCTCTATCCCTCTCTGCCTCTCTCCCTTCCCCTCTTTCTAAAAAATAATTAAATAAAATATTTTTTAAAAAAGAAAAGAAAAAGAAACAGTAATTTTGAATTCTACATTACCCTAATTTCCTCAGGTCATGGCTGCTGCTACCACTATTACTACATCTAGGTCCTAATGATACAAAATGCTAGGTTACTAAAACCACTGATATGAAGATTCAGATTAACCTGCTGCTGCCTTTCTTCACCAGAGACTTGTTCCTAATAACCTGCTTCTAGATTACTAAATGTGGGCATGGTTGTTGACACCTTTTTTTGCAGTGAGGTTTCCTGTAGCTAATCCCATCAAGGACTCGATTCTCCTATTAAATCTGAGATGGCCCCATGGTTGCCTTTGGCTGGCTAAAAGAAGCAAAAGTGATGTGTGCATTCACAGCCTAACCCTCAAGAACTGTTGCACACTTCTGTTTACTCTGGTGCAACCACTGTGTAAATATGCCCAAACTAACCTACTGAAGGATGAGAGACCCCATGAACTATAGCCACATCTGCACAGATGTCCCAGTCAGCCCTTACCTAGTGCACAGCTCACTGCAGTCCAGGGGGTCCCAGCAGAGATCAACTCTCCTTCACAAGTACATCTCAATACCATACATAAATATCAAGCAATGGCACTGTAATAATGTTCTGTATTTCCTGGACACCATTACGATATGCATTTTGTTGGAGAACCCTAAAACAAACTAGATCTTTTACTACCATTTTTTGTGAAATGCCTATCTTTTGTGCAATTGAAAACAGGTAAAATAGGAAATTAAAACCATTGTCAAAAAGTGTGTATTTCACATGAATACATCAAAAGTCAAAACACTAAGCATTAACCTAGAGTTGTGTGATATAAATTGAAATGTAATTTAATAGCAATCCTGCAAGTGAAGTGACAGCAAGTGAATGCTTAGGGAAACCATCATTAAAAGAGGTTTTTGTTTATGTGTATTTACGAGATATAAAGTAATGGAATTGATTTGACTTACATGTTCACAGTAATAAAAAAACAACATTTTAAATTGTGTTCTTAAATTTATCTTAGAGGTATTACTGTAACATCTTGGGTTTTAAATAGTCTACAACCAGCAGCCTACAGTGCGATTTATCCTGTTTTTTAATTAAAATATCCATGAATCACATGAAATATGAAAACTCAAAAGTAATAAAACTAAGAGGAAAGATAGTCTAATGTCAGAATCCAGTTGGAGCAGGTCTAAAAGAAAGATAATTAGATTTCAACTCATGGTACATCCAAGATTTATTCTATAAATAGGAGTACCCCCCAAAATAAGCTTCCTGGTATCTAAACCACCATCTATATTATGACTAAAAACTTGGAACTTTTGCCAATCAAGCATCTATCTCCATCTTAAAAGATTTATGTACGAAAAGAGTAGATGCAGTTTCCTCTAACAATATTCTTTCAATCTAAATATTTCTTCATATAGGCAAGATTATACTAACAATTAAACAACTCTCATAAATGGACTGTTTTTATACCAAATTCTAAGTGCTTTAAATGCATTTAATTATTGCAACCAATCTATTTAGTCTTTACTCAAAGTTGAGGAAGGAGGGCTAGAACATTTACTCGTTTATGTTGAACCATATGAAATGTCCAATTACTATTAGTTTCACCTACAAAAATATCAAATTCATATGACTCCACCTAATAACAAGTAGTGTAGCATATCCAGACCTGATACCTAAATTTTTATTAACCCAAACCCATTCAATCTCAAACAGCAGAGAAAGCAGGGGGAAAAAAGGCTGAAACTTGCAATGCAGCAAATTTTCAGTTTAACTTTCTGTACAGCATCATGGATTAGAATATTGGAACAAAACAACAATTATAGCACTGGATTCTAGAAATAGTAACTTTGCTTTTAATCACAATACCAGCGAACTAGGTATAATCTAATAAGCTAATTTCTCAAAACAAGCCCCTGTTATACTTTAAAACACTGCTATAAAACCATCTTGAAAAAGCAAACCCATATGGTTTGTGTGCTTGAAATGAAAGGAGAGAAAAATAGTGAAAATGAACACTCATTAAACTCCATATATCCATCTGCCCCATAGTCATAATTATTTTTTTACAGTTAATGATTCATTTTTCCATATCAGCAAGGGGAGACATGAAATCTTAAGAGATCTATATGAGAAGATGTTTGGTTAAGGGAATTTAGGAGGGGTTGAAAGAGGTGAAAGAAGATGATTCAATAAAACATTTCCATAGTGTGTAAAACACTACATTTAATCTGCTTTTTCCAGATTTTCTACAAAGTCCATGACTTTTTTTATTTGCAGTGGCTTCACATGAAAATGGCACTGCATGGGGAAGAGGTCCCATACCAGTGAAGTCATGAGAGACAGGACAACAACATTCTTTACCTATGCAATTTTGTGATCTCAAAGTTATAGGATTTTTAGAGCCTCCCTCTGCTTATGTAATGTGTATCTCCAGATGTCTTAACGTGTAAGAACTGTGTTCTTAAATTCAATAACTTAGCACATTCTATTTTACTGACAAAATACACAAAATATTTCCAAACATAGAAATTATAAAATAGATTATAATACCTTTACAAAATGTAAAATATTTTGTTAATTTACTTATATTAATACATTTTCTTACTATAGTGCAGTGGTTTTTCCCTTCTGATAACATCAAACATATAAGAATGTATGAAGGCAGTCTACTAAATGCCTTGTATAAGTTAGTAGGTTTCACTTTCTCCATTTATATATGAAAACTGTGGCTTTCAGGAGGTCAAGTACCTTACTTGGGTCACAGACTTAATAAAAATCATCCAGAATCTGAATTAACCCAGTTTAACCTGAGTACCCACTTTTAACAATAACCTTCTACCAAAATTTTGCTCAATGATAATTATATTTCTTGATATTGTGGAACATTAGCTTTGAGCTAATGCAAAGCATTTTCAATATGATGTATGTTCAAGGGTTGGGTCCCTTCATGTATAATTCTCTTAGCAAAAGTATTTTAATTTTTCTTTTATTTGAATGTGTCCCCAATTATAAAACTTCAGATTATTAGAAAGACTAACCAATACAATGATTATTGGATAGAAGATAATGAAAGTTTTTAATACTAATGATAATCACTATAAATTATTCTTTTTATTTATTATGACATAAGCATCATACACTGAAAATGTGGATGCTAACCACATGTGTTAGCCACAACTGCAATTGTAACAACAAAGATTATGTAGGGGAAATTATAGTTAAAAAGACTATTGATGCTAAATTGACTTCTGGATAATATGGAGGACACTCTGGGGGTAGAACTTTTTTTCACATACCAGGTAATTTAACTTAAACCAAGTGTAAGGCAATAAAACATATTGAATTAACCATGAATCTTTTATATGAAGCTACTTTTCAGTTAAAGTTAAAGCTTCAAGTAATCTTTCTTTGCAGTTCTTAATACCAGTAGATTCCTTATGTATCATAAATGCTGTGAAGTCATTTCTTCACACTGACTTTATTACTTGCTTTATTGCAGAACTGAAAAATGAGTGGTTAAAATTTTCACTGATTCTGTGTGTTTTTTATATTTGCATATTATAAATTGCATGAACAATAAATACATTTAAATGAAATCCACCATAAATGTAATCACATTCTCCCTTTCTGTCTGTATACACTTTAGTCTTGTTAGGTTAACTTAATTTTGTTCATCAGATTACTTTTTATTTTTTTCCACAAACCCCCGTTTCCCCGTCTTCTACAGAGGTGGGTCGTGGTTGTCTGCACTTATGGGGTCGGAGGGCCCCTGGGGCCCGGGCCGGACGCGCCCAACCGCCCATGGGCAGCGCGTGGTTGGGGACAGGGGGGTGCAGCGCAGGCGACGGGTCCCTGTGAGGCTGGAACGAAGCCATGGTCCCCAGCCGCGCACCCTGGGGAAAGGAGCGCAGAGGCCACGC
The DNA here is from genome assembly GCA_004026585.1 of Noctilio leporinus. Taxonomy (NCBI): domain Eukaryota; kingdom Metazoa; phylum Chordata; class Mammalia; order Chiroptera; family Noctilionidae; genus Noctilio; species Noctilio leporinus. The sequence goes on from PVIW01003556.1 coordinate 151,864, forward strand.
AAACCCCCGGGGTGGCAATCAATTGTCAAGCGACGCTCAGACAGGTGTAGCCCGGGGAGGAACCCGGGGCCGCAAGCAGATTATTTTTTAAATAATAGTTATGCAATATTCAGTTTAAAAATCAGGTTTATTGCTGGTTTTGTGTGGGTAACTTGGTTCTTCTTACCCACAGTGTGAAGAATTGAAGATCAGCAAGTCAGATAGTATGCAAGTAGCGTGTATTAGTTCTTAGGGGAGAGGGTGGGCGGGTGGGAAAGGTGAAGCACAGAGAGTTAAAGCCAAAAGGCAAGGCAAGGGCAGCAAGGTGTCCTGAGGACTTAACATAGTAGTTTGCGGGGTGGGGTGCAGGAGTTACATATTGATTTGGCAGGCAAAGGTGGTGCATGCTTTCTCATGGAAAGACCTGTCTGGGACTGGTAACCCAAATCCTTATCTTGCTCCATTCCACCTCCTGTCATCCCTTGTGAAACAGATACCTGACCCAGAGGCATGTAATCAAAGTTAGGGCAGTGAGTCAAAGTTAGTTTTGGGCTTTTTCTTCTGGATGCCCTTTGCCTCTCCTTCTACATTTCTCACTGTTACATCACATTTTTCTTTTCTTAAATTGCACTGCTGTTAAAGTGAAATTACTCCTTTTTAGAAATGCAAATTATGTTTCCTTGTATTCCAGGGAAACTTCAAGAATGAAAAGACAGTCAATATTACAAAATTATGAGAACCTAAGAATACATTTTACTGTGTAGAACTACTTCTCCTTACCTTGGCCAATAAATCACATCTGTTGTTTTGTTATTTGCTTGTTTGTTTTTAATCTAACAAAAAAGATTAGCACCATTTAAAAAGGAAAGCAGTTGAGTTTCTTTTAGTCTGTTTGATCATCTATAAATTGAAGTTTTGGTTAAATGAAATCCTTAAAATTCTACAGCCTTTTATATTGTACACAAAGTGATTCCTGTGAGGCTTTTGCTGAGGTAGGCCCAAGTTTAGTATGTTGTAAGGAGTATCTAGGAGTCATAGTCTATCCCACTACACTTAATCAAAAATTCTACTCTGATCACATCAACTTCTATTATTTGACCTTCAATATGACAATAGGATCTTTGTTTCCTTCCACTGATATTCTCAATAATTTGCCTTCCATCCTCAACCCTCCTTCTCCCCATATAAATAACTGGCCTTTCTCATTAAATTGTTTGTTCTATTTATTTTGACTTTCTTTTGTAAATGTAGACCAGCAAGGACACTTCCTGTAGGAAAAGTGGGGAGGAATAAATGTTTTCAATGATTGATTATTTTGCTATACTACTTAATCCCTATCTGGCTGTGATAAATGTGCTCCCTCCTTTGCTCCTTTTGGCTCATTCATACATGCTGCTTTTCTACAGCCTAGTCTGTTCCCTTCAAAGTATAGAATGAATGAAGTACCACAAATAATAGCCACATAGGAAGCCCATACATTTTTCCTTTTGTTTCAGCTATTTTGAATTTGCGTTCTGCTCTTACAATAGGAAAAATGAAAGCCTTGAAAAATAAAAATATATTTAACAGACCTTAAATTGTCATAATAATAATAATAATAAAGAATAGCAAACCGAGGATTTCTCCAGCTTCAGGTTTGAGGATGTTAACTTAGGAAGAGCAAAGCTCCTAAACAATTTGTTGCTTATTGTGTCTTGAACCATTCTGCATTTGTCTCCTCACACTAGGGCTTTAGGGGTCTTGGTAGAAGGGAAGTCAGGATATTGCTATATTTGCTGCTTATCACCTTCTCTAATAATAGCCTACTAGAAAAAGCCAACCTTTTGTTTAAACTGCTTATGTAAAATATGAAAAGAAAGAAAATACAGCTTTATTGAGAAGTACTGTCTGCTTAAAGCCAGCAATCCAAACAGTTGAGAGTCAGATAATTATGTCCCTCATGTAATTGAAAAAGCCTTTGGATTAACTGTCCCAAATTATCTGTCTTTGAATTAACATTAGCACATGAAAGGGTGGGGAATTCAAGACAAAAATGGGAATAAAATTTACAGCCTAGCTAAAGCCAGAGGATAGAGAATAAAGCCAGATGGCTCAAGTTTTGCTAAACACTTTTCTTCCCGTACTAAGAAGGAGAGTATTATGTCTCTGGAATGCAGTGCGAGATTATAATTAGATCAGCTGGATTTTATAATTACAGCCTATCATTTCTAAGGTGAAAGCCAAATACATTGGCTTCACTGAGGGTCTAAGGATAAGCAAATGTTTCAAAAGTGCTGCTAAAGCAGAAAACCTTAGTGTGGAGTCACGATTTAAAGTCCATAACCGAACTACCTCTTTAGCTTTATTTATTAGATCTTAAAGTCAAGAAAATTAAAATTGCCCCGTATCTAAGTTTTAAGAAAAAATTCCAGAAACTCCTACCAAACTAAGGTCTGGGTTGGTTGAAAACAAACAAAAATGAATGCAATTCCATGTCCTTGAAGCCATACCAGATGAAAATGACAAAAGCGCAGGGAAAAAAAAAACAAACAAAAAACCCAGAGAGAAAGAGAGAATATTCTCTCCATAGCAATGCAGATAAGGAGCTATGCCCTGAAAACAGAACTTGACTGAGGCAGGTGTCAGTGAATTGACTGAACTTGACCAAGAAAAATCCTTGTTACCCGGTGATCCTAGACTCAGCACTAGATACAGACATGAGTTTTCTACTTCTCTGGAAGGACCAGATCTTTGTTTCACATATACTATTGGAAAACAATATGTTATATACACAGAAGGAAAGCCTAGTCCTAGGCAGTTGTTTTTGTTTTCTCGTTTAAAAATATCTCAGAACACTTTCCCCTGGTAACAGAACACTTGGCTTCTTATCAGGGCTTGTCCTTTTTCACCTGGTGGAGCTGTCAGTCCTATGAGCTCACCAAGATGGGAGGCTGATAAGGGTTTAACAGAATGAAACTAGAGACAATTAAAACTCTGAGATGCACCCAGCATCATGCAGCATGTTTCTGCGAAGAATCCCACAAGGAGAGAGAGAAGCAGAGCTTTGATTTTATCTTTGGATCATTTCTATCTTTTATATAGATTTATTTTCTATTTCGTAAGACATCATTCTTTTTTTTTTTTCTTTTAATTTTTTGCCCGTGGTTTCCTTTACCGCCTTGGTACGCCAGGGACAGGGCCCAAATTGAGTGCAGAAGTTCTGGGATTAGGAGCCGCAAGTCAGGCTCCGGAGCAGCCAAAGCACCTGGTAACTTGAACGGGGATCCTAGAAAGAAAAAAACACAAGGGGATAGGCCCAAAGTTGGAGTGCAACTTCTTCAGGAAACTGAGAAGTACCTGGCCACCTTAAGAGCTGAGCAGGAATCGATGCTTTAGTGCTATGAGGAAGAGTTTGGAGCCGCATTTCACTAAGTTAGTGGCGCAAGGTACAAATCTTGGTCTTTATTTACTTGACATCTCATCATGGCCACAGTTGAGGAGTAAGAACCACATGGCCAGATTAAAGGATTCAACCCAAGACTGAGACAAAAACTGAAATTGTCTGCCCAAACAAGGCCTAAATCCTTATACCGATACTTGGAAAGAGTCTACGTGATTCACCAGTAATTTACTACTTCTTGGAACAAAGATCCATAGTCTTTAGAGAAATACAATACCCACTATTCAATAAGAAGCTACTTGGCATGTGAAGAAGAAAAAAATAGATTTTTAATCAAGAGAAAGAACAACAGACACAGTCAGTCACACAGATGACCTAGACTTTAAATTTAGCAGAATAAAACTAAAATAGCTATCATGAATATGCAAAATAAGGTAAAGGAGAATATAAATATGATAGGCATGGAAAATTTAAAGAGAAATTTCTATTGTAAACTTGAAAAATATAATACATGAAATCTTTGGACTGGCTTAGCAGCAGTATTAGACATTGCAAAAGAAATGCTAAGTAAATCTAAAAACAAATCAATAGCAATTACTTAAAGTGAAGCACAGAGAGAAGATTGAGAAATAATAGTATCATGATCTGTGGGATAAGATCAAGAGATCCAAAATACTTGTAGCTAGGTTCCCAGCAAAACCAGAGAGAGTGGAAGAGGCACAAAATGTGTATCTATATATAATATTTGCTATTTTCCAACTCTGACAAAATAACAAAACCTCACCAGTCCCTGGTGCTTCATGAATGCTAAGCAGGCTGAATTTTTTAAAACCATAGTATTCATGAGAAGAGGTGCTAAGAAGCACTCACTAATCAAGGAAATGTAAATAAAAATTAGAATCGGAGATCATTTTATGTCTACTGTAGTAACTAGAATTTGAAAATTTATATCAAATATTTGTGCAAATGTAGCACCTTAGGTATGTATCCAAGAGAAATGTAAATGTATATTCACAAAAAGACTTCTACAGGAATGTTGATAGTTGCTCTATTATAGTTGCCAAAAGCTAGGAATAATAATGTGTTCATAACAAGGTGGGTGAGTGGCACCTTCTTACAGTGGAATAAGTAGAAAGTACTGATGCACACTGTAACACACAAATCTCAAAAGAAAAAAACATGCTGAGTGAAATAAGTCAGGCACAAAACTTATGCATGATGTTCGAGGCCAATTTTATAAAGTTAAAGATCGGGCAAAACTAACTGATGTGATAAAAATCAGAACAGTAATTGCCTCTGCTACAGGTGGATTGGTTTTAATGGAGCATGAAGGAACTTTCTGAGGTGATGGAAATGTTCTATATCTTAATTTTGGTGTTACTTACATGGATGTATTAATTTTCAAAACTCATAGAACTGAATTTTGCTGTAGGTAAATTATAATTCTGTAAAAATTATGAAAAAGGATTTCAGAACAAAGTCTTTAGACATCATATTCATTGTACATTAATTTCACATTCCATGTTTCCTAATATCTATTTGGAATTTTAGTCAACTTATGTTACTTGTTTGTGTTTGTGCTTAAACATATTTAGAGTCAGCAGAAAATATAAATCTTTCATGCAATATAAAGTTTAAGTTTAGCACTGCAGTATATCTATTTATTACCCTGTATAATTTACTTCTTTATTAATAGTTTCAGTACTGTGTAATATTATGTATAACAATATTTACCCTGCATAACTTTTAATCTAAAGCTATATTTACCCTGCATGATTTATTTATTAATGAATACTTTCCAGCTGTGTAATATAATTGTGGGTATAGTAGTTAAAAAGCCAGAATCAGTGCTATCACAAGATTGCCATCTATGAGACTACCATAGGAAATTGCAATTAACACATAAAATAAACTAACAATCATCTAAGACCTCAGAAGTGCCCATTGAATCTAGCAGTGTGTAGATTGTTGGAATTCCTGAAAGAACATTGTCAGTGAGATGTTAGAAGCCAAAGTCAGTTTAAGGGTAAGTGGGCTATGAAGTGCATACAGCAGGAAGTGACTTATTTTATGGCCCTGGAGGTGAGGACAGTAATAGAAAGCATGTGGAAAGAGATCTGAAGTGAAGTAAGGTGAGTTTGTTTTTAAGTTAAGATGAGTGAAGCGTATTCCTAAACTTAAGAGAAAAGAGCTGTTGATCAGAGAGAATGAAAAATTGAGACTAGGGAATATTTTTAAAAAGCAAGGTATCTAAGAGGGAAGAAAGTTAAGTAAGGGATCATAACCACATCTGGGGCTGTCTTTCTAAAAGGGACAGTTGCCTCATCTATTATCATTTGAGGGAAGGAAGAAAGTGTGTTGCATTTGATTTTATGGGAGAAAGTAAAGAAGTGGCACTTGAAGAGATTTGATCTGATGGTCCTAAGGAAAAGAATGAGTTTGTCAGGATAGAGATAGGCTACTGATAAGATAAGAAATATCTGTTTGGGATAATTAAAGAGGATTTGACTGAACAAAAGAAATGCAGAATATTTGTTAGGACATGGTGAGGTGGTGGAATTTATAAAATCAGTTTTTGTATTGCTGCGAGTTTTCATTAGCTTTTAGCTCAGTATCTATCATATAGTGATAGAGGCAGTCACATTGACACATGGTTTGGGTTTTACCAAGCAAGAATAAGAACAGACATTAGAATTGGTCATATTAGTATAATGACAAGAGAATGATTAAATGATACCACAGAGGCAGAAGCAGAGGTGGATAAAAGGTAGAAAAATACAATTTCACTGAAAAGACAAATACAACCTATGAAAAGGAATAAAGAAATTTTAATTTTTCTGGTGAGTCAGTCTTCCTGAGTCTTTGTATGTCAGTGAATTAACATAGTACAATTGGAAAACGAACAGATGGTCACCAGAAATGCACATTCTTTTTCCAAAGCAGATGATTTTTTCCCAAAGAACAAGTAGTAAGTTACAAATAATAGTAATATTTGGTCTTTTTAGTTTCAGAAAGCATTTCTGTCATTATTATCTGCAGTAGCATCCATCACATCATTGTAGCAAGTCATGAATCTTGTGAATCATTTCCCTGCCATATGGGAATATCTAATTTTAGAAGAAATCAAAGACTTTTTCAAATCCTCATAGATTCAGCAGAATTGATTCACAAAAATCTTTCAGAATAAAAATCTCAGCTTTTCAAAAGGGACATTGTGAAAGATGTTAGTTTATCTGAGGCACTAAACTATAAGCGATAACTCTGAAAAAAACCTATACCAAGAAATAATTTAGTGGGATGAGCATGTTGCTCAAAAGAGCAAGAGGTCAAAGTGCCAGAAGTTAAGTGAAAGAAGAGAAGAAACTATTTTTTTTTCTTTTTAACAGGTAAGCACCTTTTTTTCCCAGTGTTCTCACTACCTTGACTAGCGCAATAGGCAGGAGAGAGAGAGAGAGTTCATCACTTGTTTCCTATTCTTCCTTTTTCTAATAAGACTAAATTTATTCAGTAACATTGTAAAAGTTTTGAGTGTAAATATCCAACAGTAAAAAGCACGAAGCCGATCAGTCGATTTCTATCATAGTAATGCAAAATGCATGACCGCATACAGGCAAACAGAAGTGGAACGAGAAAAGGAAGACTGCAGTTGAGGTCTAGTAATAAATAAATCAATACAGAAGTAGAGATGATCCATATTATAGTATTTTCTGCCATCAATAATGCAGCCAAAATGTAACTAACAACAACAAAAAAAGAAGCATTTCAAAATAACTCAAGAGGAAGATGCTAATGGCTGAGACTCCTGTAATAGACTGTAAAGGCTGTGGAAAAGCCATCCCAACTCACTGTGTAGTCTGTACATATGGTGGCTTGCAGATCCTTCTAAAAGGAATATAAAATCTTACTTTTAGATTAAGAACTATAGAACTACAGGGTGCACATAAAAAGTGACTCACTCCTTTATTTTTATTTATACTATTCAATTTTTTAAATCCAGCTTTAAAAATAATCACTGAGTCATTTAGTTATAAGGTAGGCAAATGATCCTCCCTTGTTACGAAAAGCATGAGCTGAACTTGTATTTATTTTTAAAGTTTTTTAAAAATATATTTTATTTATTATTTTCAGAGAGGAGGGCAGAGAGGGAGGAAGAAAGGGAGAGAAGCATCAATGTGTGGTTGCCGCTCACCTACCTCCAGCTAAGGACCTGGCTGGAGACCTGGCTTGCAACCTGGTTTTGTGCCCTGACTGGGGAATCAAACCAGTGACCTTGGGTTCACAGGCTGGTGCCTTATCCACTGTGCCATCAGCCAGGGTGAACTGAACTTTTAGAGAAAAGGCAATGAGAGTAATTGGGTTTGGGTTCAGGAAGTAGACTTTTAATAAAGAATCTAGAATTGAAGGGCTTCATGTTCAGATTTATCCTCTAACTTCTCAATGCTCAGGAAGCCTTACTAACAGAAGCCAAACCCAAACCAACCCACTCAGCATTAACACGCTTCTTTTCTTTTATTAGAATTTTACTTTAATATAGTAAAAAAATAAATAAATAAAACCCTTATAAGTTAAAACAAGCCGAACAACCACTCTGCGCAGATAAAACCTTTCAAAGGTCAGCTGAAGTAATCCAGAACGAAAACTGAGTTATGTAGATTTTCAAGGAAGTTGCCAGTCATGTAACATAAACAAAAGTCAGTTATTTAGACAGTAGGCACGCCCTCTAAGAAATGTGCCCCAAGAAGCATTAACCTTTGTTATTTCTGTGCCATCCTAAAGGCTTACACATTTTATTTTTCAGATAATTTAACATTTTTAGTAGAGTGTGTTCTCTACCATGTGGTAAAGCATTGGTACTATTCTTATAAAACTGCTTATCCTAAAGATTAACATTTCCCCAAGGGGACCTTTGATTCTGCTTTGGAAGTTTCATGTAAATTAAAATCTTCATCAAATATCAATAAGAGGTCAGTGACACAGGATGCAACATAAACAGTCCAGTTACCTCTTTGTATACTTAGAAATTTAATCCATTTCTATTTCTGTAATTTGGGTTACACAGCATACACCATGATGTACATCTGGTCCATTAATCTATCAGGCTGACTTTGAGCACCTGTCTTGTCATTCTGAGTAATCAAAACCCTCAAAGTGATTTTTCTTCTGTTATTATCCTGACTGAAAGAAACAGAAGTATGTGTTTTTATTCCCTGGGTAGACAATCACTTATTTGCCAAGTGATATGATGACCAAACCAGGGAGCATCTTTGTTGCATGCATGCATAACATAGATGCTTCAGAAACAATTGGAAAATATGTAACTTACAGCATACACATTGAGAAGTTAAGATAAAATTAATCTCACTTTTCTATACCACCTGTGGTATAGCAGATAACACAAACACTTTAAATTTTTAAAAACATGCCCTGGCTGGTGGCTCAGTAGATAGGCACCAGCCTGCAAACCCAAAGGCCACTGGTTCGAGTTCCAGTCGGGGCACATAACCAGGTTGCAAGCCAGGTCTCCAGCCAGGTCCATAGCTGGAGGCAGGTGAAAGGCAACCATACATTGATGTTTCTTTCCCTTTCTTCCTCCCTCCCTGCCCTTCTATCTGAAAATAATGAATAAACTCTTTAAAAAAAAAAAAAAAGATAACATGTTTGTTATCTGTAAATCCCATAGACATAGGATAAGAACTTTGAAGTATTTACAAGGCTAGAAATAGAGAAAATTTTGAACTCAAGAAGGTCATGAACTACATGTACAATGATTTCGTAATATTTGCTTTGCAGAGAACTAGCCTGCTGTACTCGATGTCTTGCCTGAAAGGATCATGACAGCTTATAGAAAGAACTCGTACAGCAAAACAATGGTTAAAATATAAGCACAAATAGGAAATCCAAGAGTTAAAATATAATTAATACAGAAACATCTGTAAGCTATACATACTCTGTGAGGTTCCTAACAGCCAAATGAAAATGACATAATAAGTAGATACATGTTTTAAGAGAGGAGAAAATAAATATCCATAAGATTTTTTCAAAGCTATTTCCCATGGCCCCAAAAGAACATTTTTCCTTTTCTACAGCCTTCCTTATACTGTGTTGTATTATTTCTATGTTGGTCTCTTATCAGAATATGAGTTTTGAAGACATGCAATTTGCCTTGTACATGATTGACTTTTCAATATTTAATACTGGGATTCAATAAATATTTTCTGAGTGAATTATAGAAGAAAATTCATTTTTGATAAAGTAAGAAAGTATTATTAATCTGGAACTCAACATGTAATATATTCTGATAATTTCCTCAAATTATTTTAAAATATTTTCAGTTCTGTTCATTTGTCTGGAAAGTGGATTTGTAGCTTTGATCAGTCTCAAAAAAAATTCACGACACCATCACTTAAAGGATAGGAAAACATTATGAGAATGTTATATTTTTTAGCCTTTTAAATGGTAAGAATACTGATAAGATTTTAGAGCTCCTCAATAGAAAAAATTTCTCCTGGGCCTCACACATATTAAATACATTTACTACCTAATTATTGTGTGCATTTATTTTAGGAGAAAATAATACTTTCTAGTGTTTCCTAGGGTCTGTTAACAAGTTAGTTCTATCACACTCAGACATGTTCCAGTTCACCTCAGTTTATTTGTTGTAGAAGGAATGATGATTGCCCAACTGAGACCCAGCTGACAGTACCCTTGGGCCCGTTATTCATTAATGAAAAATGTGGATGATAGTTGCTTCTAGAAATTATTATACTATGCTTAAATGACTTAGTATTTGAAAAAGCCAGGAAATGAGATAACTTAGACACTATAAATTGAAACGTAAATTTCTAGATTTTTAACCTGGACATTTAACTAACAAGTCTTTCTATTTCTAACACCAGCTTCCATTCAAAAATATTTTTTCTTGATTTTATAGCGTGTAACACATGAATTTAGGTTAAAATCAATTAAGTGAACTTGAATTACAGAGTGTATTTTGCTTATGCAATAGCTTGAAACATCGTAAGTAATACACCATAATTATGTATCATTATTTTCCAGAAGAAAAGATAAAATTAAAAATAGAAAGTAAGTACTATTCAGATTAAGTGGGGTCTTTGTTGTTAGGATAAAGTAAATGTTATTTTCTTACCACTGTTAATCTATCAAAAGGTTTTTAAGGAAGAAATGTGCATATTTTTTAGAAATGGACTTTGAAAAAGTTTCTGTAGTTGTTTATCTTGAATTTATTTAAAGAGAGTTTGGGTATGAAAGCAGAAAGGCTAGATTTTTTAAAAAGCTGTTGTAATAATAGAAAAAGATAAAATTAAGTCTTGATTTAGGGTTATATCAGTGGAAATAGAAAGACATTGAGGCAAGTAAATTAGTCGTTTTCATTAATGTTTCTCTTTATAGCATATTTTACTTTTAATAATCAGCTAGAAGATATTTTCAATATGGCTTCTCAGTGATCCCCATCCATTTAAGATTTTAATCAGGCAGTTACTGTCTGGTAATAAAACGACATTTAATGTTATAATGATGGGCCTTTCAAAGAGCTCTCATCAGTGATTGAGATGATGCTCAGTAATGAGTTGATCTGTATTTAACACAATGTGCTTCGTTTAATGAACTTAAATTTAATTTTTGCTAGAGCTAAGTGCTTTAAATCAAAGCTATGCCATTGTGTCCTCACTACATAAGTTTTAAACACATTTCCAAAAATGTAATCTGCAGAATTATTCTTTGGTGGACACTTGTAGAATATTTCTGACTTTTTCTAAAGTTGATAATTTCCTTATTTAACCACTGTTTCAGTCATTGGTTCTTCACTAAATAATTCACAAGACTTTACAGCTAGAGGAGATAAAACACATCGCCTCCAAATCTCTAGGATAATGACGGATTACTTAAGAAACATAATATAAAAAGTTGGGATTAAAAATAGAACAGTATTTTTATATTAGCAAAATTCAAAGGGAACCAACTGTATGGGAAAACATAATTGCCAATGATACCTCAGACAAGGGTCTGATCTCCAAAATATATAAAGAACTAATGCGACTCAACACCAGGGAGACAGACAGCCCAATTAAAAAATGGGCAAAGGACCTGAACAGACAACTCACTGAGGAAGATATACAAAGGGCCCAGA
>PVIW01003557.1:8828-48226 GCA_004026585.1 Noctilio leporinus
CCCCTTCTTTGCCTCTGCCTCCCCCCTCCCCCCAACCCCGTTCCCCCTGACCACTGAAGGCCTATTCCTTGTATTCATATACTTGGTTCTGTTTTGCTTGTTGTTAGTTTTGCTCATTATTGTCCTGTAATGGGTGAGATCATATGATATTTGTCCTTCACTGACTGGCTTATTTCACTAAGCATAATACTCTCCAGTTTCATCCATGTTGTTGCAAAGGGTACAAGTTCCTTCTTTCTTTCTGCTATATAGAAATACTTTTTAAAAAAATATTTTATTTATTATTTTTCAGAGAGAGGGTAAGGAAGAGAGGCAGAGAGGGAGAGAAACATCAATGTATGGCTGCCCCTCACCTGCCTCCAGCCACAGACCTGGCTGGAGACCTGGTTATGTGCCCTGGCTGGGAATTGAACTAGCAACCCTTGGGTTTGCAGGCCAGTGCCCTATTCACTGTGCCACCAGCCAGGGCCCAGTCAGATACTTTTTACTTCTCAAATTGAAAAGCACAACTGAGTGGGAGGCCATCAGGAAATCTGAGACACTGAGCTTCATATCTTTCATTTTGTCCCTTGGTGGGAGGTGATGAACAGTTATGTTTAACACAACACACAGGTTAATAGGATGGTAATCAGTGGCTACCTTTTGAAGAAACAGTACTCCCAAGTTATATCTGTCCTTCAAAGTCAAATGTACTTTTTTTAAACTGAGATTTTAGAATTGTCAAACCCTTTGCTACTTCTCTAGGCTCCTTAATGGTGTAAATGTATTTTGAAATTGTATTGTTCTTGCTGATTCTGTATTTTCCATGGGAATGTGAACTTTTCTGTCCAAGTTTTTAATGAAAGTTTTCTTTATACAAATGCACGTTTATATTGTGGGGAAGAAGTTATTGGCAGTTTATATTTTAAGTGATGAGTTGTATTTTTGAAGGGGAATTTTTCCTGTATCAGAAGCCATGATGATACTGAGAATCAGTAAGAAAACCCAAAGAAGTCAGTCTTATGGAGAAGTCTATATGTAGACATCTTGTATAACAGCTTCTTAGTTGAAGAACCTTCTGCTGGTGCTCTTCTAGGTCCAAATTTGAGAGGGTTAATTCTGTTTTAATATTGCCACCATTTAATTAAAAAATCACACTTGAAAAAACTAGCATTCACTCAGAATACCTTTATAAATATTAATTATGTGCACATGTAATTTTTATGCAAACTTTGAAATAAAATAGTCTCCAATACTCATTTTAATATTCATACTAATAAATTATGTGATTTTTGAATCCATAAAAAATTTGCATTTACATTCTAGAACTTAATACATACATTTATTAACATGTGAGTTATAATACATAAATCTGAATAGGCAATGAGGCTATAAATATGGTTCTGCTGCGAGTGGAACTTCAAGTTCAAAGAGGCGGGGAAGGGTGGATGACAAACAGGTTGAGAATAATTTTGCTCCCTTTAGGCTCATAGCAGTTTTGACCTTCTACTAGATGAAACTAAGGTAATCTACAAAGCTTGGATGCTCTTGCACTCAATTTCAAGCTACCAGAGTTTGATCACCACATAGCTTTTCCCTTTCTAAAGTTTAGAAGAAAAAGTTATTGTTTATAGGAAATAAGCTTCTGCTTAAAGCAATCTTCGCTGGACCAAGGAATTCTTTCTGCTCACTTGCTGTAGCACTTGAAATACCTGAGTGTCAAGTGACTGCTCTGCTGTTATCCCCAAAGGCATGGCTGCTCAGTGGTGGAGCTGCGTGTGGGGCTGTTTTCTGTGTGCAGATATCTGAGACAGCAGTGTCACATGTGTACCTAGTCCTCCAACAACATTTCATTCAAAGTCATGAAATTAGTTTGGTTATGAGTCGTTTTGTTTAAAGCCACAGGACAATGACATTGAGGACTTACTGTAATGGCAATCCCCCATCTTAATGAAACAATAAAAAGAATGTAACATATAGGCTGACTGTCCACAGCCCTTACTAGATCTGTGTGCAAATGAGCATACCTTGATATCTCCATCTGAAGTTTGCAATTTCACTCTCAACCTAATGTTGCCTGGCGCGCCATCTTTCGTTCTTCTCCCATTGTTCCCACTCCCATTTTACACCCGACACGGAGTGCGTCTTCTGCAGTCTTTTTTGCTGTGCAGACTGTCAGCTGTCCCATTGCCCCTGCACTTCTCTCAGTCATCATTCTCATGCACAGTGTGACGTGCTGTTTCCCTTCTGCTGCTGCTTGACACGCTGCTGCTGTGGACACTCCGTACTCCGGCCGCCGCCTCTGGGACGTGGCTGGATGTTCTGCTGGAGCCTAACACTGATTACCTTTCCTCAGCAGCTTGGAATACTGAGGTCTGCTTTTCTAGAAAGGCTAAGTAGAGTAACGGAATAGCTATTTTCATTAGGAGACAAGCCTTTTCTTCCCAGAGTGCTTACCTACCAACAGTTTGAGCTTTAGTGATTTCATATAATGGCCACGCGACTCCCCCCGGAAACCACCACTCCCCTCCTATCTCTACATCTTGTGGCTTCTTTTATTCCCCATGGGGTCTCAAGTTCTCCTTACATCAGGCTTGTCTATGTTGTCTGAACCCCAAGTCAGGGTCACTGTTAGATTTCCTTCTCTGCACCACCTAGATCCCTTAGCCCCGCCTAAACCAATGAATGCAAACAGATACATGCGCAAGTCCATGGACCTGATGCACATTTTCAGTACTGCCTGCTGGGCTCATTTGAATAGCATGAGCACCGTCCAGGCACCAGGTTGTAAATGGTATTATGACAGAGCATTATAGTTAAAATACTTTGGGGCCACAGATGAAGAAAATCTTTCTTATCTAAGGTGTTAGGTGTACATGTTTTGGTAGTAAAAATAACTCCAGTTGGATTTCACACCCCAAATTAATAAAACTTGCTGGAAAGGAAGTTGCCTTCTTAACACCAACTACTGTTTTCCCCAAATGGTCAGTTTGGAAATCTACAGAGCTGTGTTAAGAGCTACTTTGAAAACTCCTGGTTGCTCCAATTTCCGCCATAACCAGAGCAACAAAGTTTTTGTTTGTTTAGAAGTTCATATTTCATGTAAGATTTCACTTGAAAAATGATTCTTTTTTAAAAAAGAATTTATTATTTTTAGAGAGAGAGGAAGGGAGAGAGGCAGAGAGGGAGAGAGACATCAATGTATGGTTGCGTTTCACCTGCCTCCAGCCATGGACCTGGCTGGAGACCTGGCTTGCAACCTGGTTATGTGCCCTGGCTGGGACTTGAACCAGCAACCTTGGGTTTGCAGGCTGGTGCCTTGCCCACTGTGCCACCAGCCAGGGCTGAAAAATTATTCTTCTGCTAATGATGGAAAACCATTCATCTAGGACCTACTTTAGAGTCATATGCTCTATCCGTTTCTAGGCAGGTACTGTAACTTGAGGGGCCACTCCTCTGCCTCTCCAACCACTGGCTCCCTGGGACTCATGACACAGCACCACCTAGAGATCAAGTGTGCCCCATCCAAAGTCTTGTGACTGCGGCTGCTCTGGGACACCATGAAATACAATACAATACACAACATACAACGTAAGACAACACAACACATGATACAAAACACAATACAATATCACTTTGCTGGTAGTACAGGCCCATCCTGGTGGAGGAGACACACACAGATTTGTAGACCAACATGCACAAAAACCATAACTTTTTTACCATTCTATTTTGAATGGTCTAATTTCTAATATTTTCTTTTTTTTTTTCCAAAATAATGCATAGTCATTTTAAAATGTTATCAAATAGACATAGCAAAAAAAGAAAATGGAAATCAGCCATCCTTTCAACACTCATGAGATCTTGATGAATTTTCTGTACTTAAGCAAACCTATTTTGTGACTTCCCTTTTTCTTTAATAAAACGTTATGGGTTTTATGTACCATTTGCATTACACCTTTTTCTGCTGTGGCATTTTTATTGGTTGAATATAATATTCCATTATATTAATGAGCCATAAGTTACTAATTCATAATATAGCTGTACTGGGTGTGGGAGTTAGAAGCCACTTTGTGAGGGCACTAGCCAGGCAGAGGCTGGGGACAGAGAGTTATGTCAACAGCAGTTATGCCGCTGGACGACAGCTGAATGGTATCTGGATGGTGACCACAGAGTGTCCTCAGAAGACCCTGGGCACCGGCACCTGTGCAACGCTTCAGCAGCAATGCTTTCCAGAAGAAAAGGACTGTATTGGACTGGCTGCACATGCAGGCAAATAAACTGGGGGACCTGTGGGGGATTCTACAGACAGAGTGGCAAGATAGTTTGGCGGTATTAGGTATATCTGCGGAGTCAGGGACAGCTTGCTTAGAAGTGAGATCAACAGGCTATTTGAGTAGGAAACATCAGAGCTTTTCAGAGGAGTTGGTTTCCACTATCACATCAGTAAGAGGTGCCAGATGTGATGTTGGCAGTATTAGGTTTTCAAATAAATCTGCTCTCAATGGCCCTAGTCCAGTTCCTTCTGTGTAGTCTCCCTACAACCCAGAGATTTGAGCGAAGTACTGTAAGACCTCAACAGCATAATGATTGTTTCTTTAGATTAAATGCCTCAATTTCTGACTTCTAGTATATGCAAGGTTTTAAGGTTTTCTAATATGTCCATCGATCAGTAACTTCCTCTAAAGAATGCCCTCATTTACCCTCTAAACATCAGTGTCAGAAAACACCTGTTTCTTCTCAAACTTGTAACATTAGATAATTTTTCATCTTTGCCAATCTCAAAGGCAGAAATAATGTTATTGTTTTAATAATTTGTTTAAAGTATTAATTGTATTGCACATTTTATCACAGATTTATTGGCTATTTGTATTATTTTTATATCATATATTTATGTCCTTGATCCATTTTTCTGTTGACATATTCATGTTTTATTTTGTTTTTAAAGTACCAATTCATGAATTCTGTAAATAGTAAGAATGTTAGGCTTTGCCTGTCATGAATGTACCGTATCTTTCAGAGGTATTTACCTTTTAATTTCACTATGGTGCCATATATATATATATTTTATATATATATATATAAAATTTCATTATTTTTAGAAGGGGGGGAAGGGAGAGATGCAGAGGGAGAGAGGGAGAGAGGCATCAATGTATGGGTTGCCTTTCACCTGCCTCCAGCCACAGACCTAACTGGAGACCTGGCTTGCAACCTGGTTATGTGCCCTGGCTGGGGAATCGAACCTGCGACCTTTGGGTTCGCAAGCCAGCGCCTTTTCCACTGTGCCACCAGCCAGGGCCCTAATTTCACTGTGGTGCTTTTGATATAGGAAATACTTAACTTTGATGTGATCCAAGCTATTAATATTTACTTTATAGACTCTGTCTTTGCTGTTATGCTTAAAAAGTGTTGTTGTTGTTGTTGTTGTTTTTCACTTCAAGGTAGTATAAATATTTACCAATTATTTTCTCAAAAATATTTAAAAACTATTTTACTGAATTTATTGGGGTGGCATTGGTTAATAAAACTGTATAGGTTTCAGGTGTACAGTTATACAACATAGCATCTGTATATTGTACCATGTGTTCACCACTGCAGTTGAGTCTCCTTCCATCACCATTTATCCCTCCTTCACCCCCTTCCACCTCCCCCACCCTTTTTCCTCTGGTAATCAGTGTGCTCTGTGTCTGTGTAGATTTTTCTTTTCTTTATTTTTCTTTTTTTGTTTAATGTTTTCACCCTTTTCACACAGCTCCTTAACACCCCTCTCCCCTGATAGCTGGTGAGTATGTTCTCTATCTGTAAGTCTGATTCTGTTTTGTTAGTTTATTTTGTTCATTAGATTTCCATTAATGAGTGAAATCATATGGTACTTGGTTTTCTCTGGCTTATTTCACTTAGCATAATGCTCTCCAGTTCCATCCATGCTGTCACAAAGAGTAAGATTCCCTTCTGTTTCATGGCTGAGTAGTATTCCATTGTGTAAATGTCCCACAGCTTTTTTATCCACTTGATCACTAATGGACACTTGGGCTGCTTCCAAATCTGGGCAATTATAAATAATGCTTCAATGACTAAAGGGATGCATATATTCTTTTGAATTAGTGTTTCAGGTTTTTTGTTTGTTTGTTTGTTTGTTCATTTTTGGCTATATTCTAAGAACTGGAATGCTGGATCGTAAGGCAGTTCCATTTTTAATTTTTTAAAGAAACTCCATATTGCTTTCCACAGAGGCTGCACCAGTCTGCATTCCCACCAACAGTGCACTAGGGTTCCCTTTTCTCACCAGCACTTGTTTGATTTGTTAATGATGGCCATTCTGACAGGTGTGAGGTGACATCTTCTTCTGGTTTTAATTTGCATGCATTTCTTTGATGATTAGTGACATGGAGCATCTTTTCATATGTCTATTGGCTGTCTGTATGTCCTCTTTGGAGAAGTATTTATTCATGGCTTTTGCCCATATTTTAATGAGATTGCTTGTTTTTTTTGTTTGTTTTTATTGTGTGTTGAGTTACATAAGCTTCTTATACATTTTATATATTAGCCCCTTATCAGGTGAATCACTGGTGAATATATTCTCCCATTCAGTGGGTTGCCTTTTCAGTTTGTTCATTGTTTGCTATGTAAAAAAAATTTTTAAAGATTTTATTATTTTTAGAGAGGGAGAGAGGGAGAGAGACATCAATGTAAGGTTGCCTTTCACCTGCCTCCAGCTACGAACCTGGCTGGAAGCTTGGCTTGCAACCTAGTTATGTATGCCCTTCCTGGGTAATTGAACCAGCAATCTTTGGGTTCACAGGCTGGCACCTTATCCACTGTGCCACCAGCCAGGGCTATAAAAACTTTTAAGTTTAATATAGCTCCATTTCCCCCCCCTGCTTGCCTGAGGAGATATATCAGAAAAAAATATTGCTAAAAGACATGTCTGAGATTCTAATGCCTATGTTTTCTTCTAGGAGTTTTATGGTTTTGAGTCTAACATTTAAGTATTTAATCCACTTCATGTTTGTTCTTCTGCATAGTGAAAGGTGGTCTAGTTTCTTTTTTGCAAGTATCTGCCCAATTTTCCCAACACCATTTATTGAATAGGCTACTTTGTTATATGCTCCTACCTCCTTTGTCAATGTTAATTGACCATAAAGACATTAGTTTATTTTGTTCCACTGATTTATGTGCCTGTTTTCTGTTACAGTGTCATTCTGTTTTGGTTACTATGGTCTTGTAGTGTAGTTTGATATTAGGGAGCATGGTTCCTCCAATTTTGTTCTTCTTTCTCAAGATTATTATGGCTATTCAGGGTCATTGTGATTCCATATAAATTGTTGGAATATTTGTTCTTGTTCTGTGAAATATACCATGGATATTTTGATAGGAATTATATTGAATCTATAGATTGCTTTGGGTAGTATGAACACTTTAATGAGTTAATTGTTCCAATCTATAAACATGGTACATACTTCCATTTATTTGTACTTGACTGCTAGACTGCACCCCAAGTAATTACATCATGATTTGGAGGATTGAGTAGCTTCCAGGTGATTCACACTTGTGCAATGTGATTGGAGTGAAAAGGTAGAAAGACAGCAGGGGCAACTTACATACACTTCATAATGCCCCAATATCTGTGAAATAGGAAGACAGGTTATTTGCTGAAAACTAAGGTGAAGAATCAAAGGGAGAGAATCTGTGATAGGATAGTCAAGATTGGGAGTAAGTGTTGTAGAAAATGGCAACAGTGGGTCATGGACAGCAAAGTTCATAAATGAATGATGCTTTGCGTATAGTAAAGGGTGGAAACCAGAATTTTGTCCTGGGTCCAGTCAAGATTATTTGACTTTTCTTCAATGCTATTCAGAGATCTGGGCATGAACTGTGGAACTGATCCAGGTAGTTAGTTTTTAGAGCAGGAATGGAAAAAAGAAAAGGATCTGTTTCTGAAGTATTTTGTCTTGTTGTTGGTTTACCAAGGCATAATTTCTTAAATGAATGGCAACAATGATGTTTATTAAATGTCTTAGCTATTTCTAGCAGATCACAGACCACCTGTTAAATATGCGCAGGAGGCTCTTACTTGCAGGCGCCCACCAGAACCACCAGGATGGTCTTCAAAACCCAGTGGCAGAACTCCACCTACTACTGATCAACAACACATCAGGGGACCTTCGCAGAAATGACTGTCTTTGGGTTAAATGCCTACATGTGCAAATTCTAGCTCCAAACATGTGCAAGATTTTAAGGCCTGGCATCTAATTGTTTTCAAGTTCCACAATCAATTCTGATGTCCACCCTGGTTTTAAGAAGCAGTGGAACTGAGACAATTGAGAAAAATAGCAGGTTAAAAGCTGAGAGACACCATCCCAATTCCTTAATCAAATGACTTTCCAGATTTCCTAGAAATGGAATTCAGTATACCTCCAAAAAGAATGTGAGAGATTTCACGAGAGGTGAAAAACAAAAAATCAAAAACAACAACAACAACAACAAAAAGAGGGATGCTGATTTTCTCTGCAGAAAATGAATAGCATTTTGAGTTCCCCTTTGCTTCTTTTTAAGAAAAAGCTTATTATACAATATGAGCCCATGTGTGAGCTGGGTTTCCATGTTGTGGTTTGCAATGTATTTAGGGAGCACATATGAGGAACACTGTGTTCAGGGCCACGGCCAAGGAGAGGGGGTGATTTCCTTTCATACCCTCCCTTTGCTATTTAGAAGAGGGAAGTTTCAGGAACCTATGTCAGTTCTAGAATTTTTTCTTCTTTCTCAAGAAATGTCGCCATTTATCAGACTCGGGAGAGAGAAGTTGAATTTCTGGTTGACAAATTCTAATGAAGGAGAGCTGCCAGGATTCCGTCAATGTAAGTTGGGCCAGAAACAACATTGCAGCTGATCCCTAATGACGTAGGGCATCCAGGGAATATCAAATCATGCGCTAGGGCTTTCATTGATTAGGGCAGCTTTACATGATCAACAATTTGGTGTTTAATTGTCAATTTATTCCTGCATGGATAAAGATTATGAGTAATCTTAGTACATAGAGTCAGATTCTTGAGAGTTGCAAGATATTTTCAAAATAAATATTTCAGGGAGACTAATAGAAACAAGGAAACATGAATTCAGTGTGCATGCTTTATAATTTGGAGCCTTGTTCTTTAGTTCATTATTAACCAACAAAAATTTATGGCCCAGTTTAAAATCAAAGGTACAGGTCATTGATTTTCCAAGTCTAGATTTTTCTTATCTAGGATTGAAGAGAGTGAAATAGGTTCTTGAGCTGATGGCCTGCACGCTGTACATATATTTTTTGTCTTTTGTTTGTTTGCTTATTTGTTTACATGTTTACATGTGCATATTATCAGTCGGGCCCTATTTATATAGGAACAACATATTCCTGAGCCTCTGCGACAGCATGCTATTTTTAGGGCATCAAGCCTCCCTAAATCTGGCCGTGAAGAAGTTTCAAAATTTGCTTGCTATGAGCTCCCTAATGCTGTTTTCTCAGAATCACACTTTGGCACTTGTGACCCAATGACTGCGGCCACTGCTATTGGTGTCACCTCCTGTTTATGTCAGCCCCAGTCATGCTGGGTTATGTACATGCCATGCTACACGGGCATGCGCTGCCAAGCCCTTAAGCCATGTTAGATCTTCTCTTACTAGTGAGCTACTTCTCTTACTAGGAGCTCCTAATGGTCTCCTGGCCTGGGAGTCAGACGGGCCCTCCCGTGCAGGACTCCAGATCCTTTCTGTTGATTTGGGGGTTGAGGGTAGGGGTGTGGGGTGTTTGGCCTGTTTTGTTTTTTATGCTGCATTCTTCTTCTTTTCCATACTTATTGAAATATAATTGATACATAACATTGTATACATTTAAGATGAGTGATATGATGATATGGCACACATGTATTGTGAAATGATGACCATGATAGGGTCAGTTAAAATCTCCATCACCTCATATAATCTTCATTTCTGTTTGTTTTGTTGTCTTTTTCTTTTCTTTTGTTTTTGTAGTGAGGACATTTTAGGTTTACTCTCTTAGCAACTTTCAAGTATATAACACACTATTCTTAACTATAGTCACCATATTGCACCTTAGATCCCCAAACTGATTCAGCTCATACCTGGAAATACATGCCCTTCAGTCAGCAGTCCCTCGTTTCTTCCATTCCCTAGTCCCTGGTAACCACCATTTGACGTTCTGTTCTATGAGTTCAGCTTTTCTAGATGGAAGATTGGTCTTCTTCTTCTTTTTTAAATAACATAATGGTTAGACATTTATACAACTGCTTTTTATGCTTCAGTTTACTTGCCTTAATGCAGACTCCACCCTCTCCGGCTCAGCCCCCGCAGGTCCATTGCTCCCTCTTGCCAGTTGACTCCTGAGCAGGAACTCTCCTTGTCTTTTGTCAGCCTTTAGGGGGACAGTGTCGCATGCCCGGTACTCTGTTAGGTGTTGGGGGTACCATGGTGAAGGAAAACAGCTCACAATCTAGTGGGCAGAATAGCACATCAGTAAATTACACATCAGTAAATTACACTAACAAATGTGTATAAGCTGAGGGAAGTGTTTGGACTCACTCCCACGTGTCTCTGCTGCCCAGCTGGGTTTATGCTGGGTTCCTAGCTCTGGTGTGGAACCAAGCACTGAGATAGCACAGGCATCGCAAATCACTTCAAAGTCTAGAATTACTTATACTTGGAAATAAAATAACTATGTGCTTTTCAACATTTTACTCTACAGTTTCCTGATCATTTAAATATACTCAGTATGATATTACTATATGTAATATAGTAATACATATTATATTGCATATTAGCTATTATCCTTATTAACATAGTTCATATAATTATGGATTATGGTAACTATAACATTACAATATATTAATATGAATATATAAAACATGATTTTTAGTTTGTGTATTAGAGATCAAATCACATTCCCTAGTGTAAACATATATCAGCTAAGAAGGAGGGCTAGGCTATCCCACATGGAAAACTAAATATTAAAAAAATTAGATTAGAAACTTTCTCAATCTTCAAAACTGGAATATTTTTAAATCTATAATATTATCAGTTTTTTATCAATTCTTGTCCAATGGTAGATGAGTCTATGATTCCACATTGCCTAAATCCAGAATGATACACTTATTTATTTATTGTCAGATTTATGCAATGCCTGGCAGGGAACTGAAACTAAATCTCATGGCTTTTGCTTTTACTGGATAACAAAGTAAGGCCTTTCTCCCTTTTTTCCTTTATATTTATTGTTGATTGCAATAGTGTCACTTTGCAGATGTTCCCATTTTCCTTCTCTTTGCCCCCATTTTCCCAGCTGTCACTCCCCCTTCCCTCTGGCCATCACTATCCTGTTGTCTGCGTCTACAGGTTATGTGTACATGCTCTCAGGGTAATCCCTTCACCTTCTTTCACCCGCCCCACCTCACCACTACCACCCGGCAGCCGTCAGTCTGTCCCATGTGCCCATGCCTCTGTTTCTGTTTTGTTCATCAGTCTATTTTGCTCATGAGATTCCACATAGAAGTGAGGCCATATGGTATTTATCATTCTCTGACTAGCTTATTTTGCTTAGCACAATAATCTTCAGGTTCATGCCTTTCTTGAAGTTGCCACTTCTATGTCTCTGCTGGGAACGTACGCCCATGGCCTCTATCTTAGAACTGATGATGGGGTGAATATAGTATGTCTTGAATGCATTAGCATTATTATTGTTTACTATTTCTTGGTGAAAATTGCATCCAGTTTTGAGCACAAGGAGCAGTATACTGGTCAATGTTTTAACATCTGTCTCTCTAGACAGACACTATCCCTGGTTTGTAGAATTTGCGTTTTTCTGGTGTGAGTATTCTTACCATGACCAATTTCAAGCTGTCAAGGTGATGTCACTCAATGCTGATCATGCACTTGAGACAAGATGCACACCAGGCTCTTGTCAGCTGCTGTAGGCGTTGTCTGCCTGCATAGGGCATATCTGTGGGATGGCATTCTTCTTTGTGATGTGGACAGGCAACTATGAGAACTAAACTCATGACCTTGTTAAGACTGCAGTGTGACCCTAATTCCAAACTTTTTGACTCCCGGAAAAAAGATACAGAGTAACAGTGGAACTATAACCAAAGTTTAACACATTATAATCACTCTTGCTATTCATTTACTTGCATTCCGACATTTTCTAATCTATTCTAATTAATTTAAAACAGTAAATTGTTTAGTGATTGCTACTTACTATTTATTTAGCCAACATCTGGCTGCTTCTATGTGTCAGGCACTATTTTAAATGCTTTAAAAATGTGGACTGGTTCCTTCTTCATAATCATCCTGAGAGGGAGGCGCTGGATTCTACATTTATTACTTGTTTTACTGATCTCAACTATGTTCCTAAATGAAATAAACTATACATAGTACAATAATTTTAATCAATGGATAGTGTCACAATGATAATGTTTGTCATTAACCCTGGTGTCTTTTATTTTTAATTAATTAATTTGTTCTTTCTTATTGAATTTATTGAGGTGACACTGGTTAGCAAAATCTTATTAAGGTGTATAATTTTCAGGTGTATAATTCCACAACACATCATCTGTACACTGTATTGTGTGTTCACCCTTCTAAGTCAAGTCTCCTTCCATCATCATTTGTCCCTCCACACCCTCCTCCAGAAACCTCCACCCACAGCAATCCCTACACTTTTGTCTATGTCCATGAGAATTTTCTTTTCTCCTCAGTCCTTACCCTGTTCTGCAGCTCTCCCATCACCCTCCCCATACCTGACAACTCTGGTGTCTATTTTTATTACATTTTCTCTTATCCTCTGAGTATTGTGATTAAAATGTCTTTGTGTGCTTAATGTTTTTTTTTTTTTTTTAACTTAATGGCTGTTAATTTATACTTTTCCAGATTTTATCCACTAGAATGTTATGTCTAAACCATTAACTTTCTCTGGAATATTTAACTCTCAAGGGGGAAAAAATAACAAAACAAAACAAAACAGAAAAACAGAACTGCTTTGGGGGACTGGATCAAGACTAGCCAGAATTTTTCTGAATAATTCTGTAATTTGATCCAGTCATTATGAATTGAGTAACAACTTCCCTTCTCATCAGCTCCCTGTACAGCCCCCAAGTGCTCTTTGCTGGTGTCTTATGATGTCTCTGGCTTCTCTGACTTCCATTCTCCTCATCTTTAGCAGCTTTCTGTGCAACTTAGAATAAAGTCCTAAATTTTATCACAGCCCATAAGGTTCTGACTCAGCCAAAGACAATGCAGTCTAGTGGTTAAGGGTTTGAGGTTCACGGTCCAGTCTCTCTCCTTGCTAGTTGTGTGACCTTGAAAACAATTGTTAATCTCTCTATGACTCAGTTTACTAATCCTTAAAATGGGAAGATGATAATATCTACATCATTTATTTTTTAAGTAGGGTTAAGTGAATTAATGCATATAAAGGGCCTAGACCATGCCTGGCGTATAGAAAGAACTTGATAAATATTAGTTCCTCTCTTCTTCCCTCTTTCCTCTGTGCTGCAGCAGGCCTTCTCCAAACTCTCATGCAATTACTCTAGGGAAGGCTGTTGAAACAAGTTCTTCCACCCATTATCTAATTCATTCCTACTTCTTCTTCATGTCTCTGCTTAACTCATACTTCTCAGATGAGCCATCCTGACCCTCTGCAATAGTTTCTCATCAAAGAGCCTACTTTGCTTTTATAGTCCTGCCACAGTTGATTCTTTTGCGTTTACTGATACGATCACAGGGGCCTTAGTGTTGAGCAGGCAGGGACCATTTCCCCTGTACTTGCTGCTTCATTCTCAATGCCCAGGCTGAGCCTGGTACAGCATTCTGAAATGTGTCTGCTTATGGCAGCTGGGATCCTAAATACTGCCTTTTCAGAATCAGCTTTATTCCTGTCTTGTTCTTAGGTACCTTTCCTTGTGGTTCTTCTTTGTTCTCTCTCTTTTATTTAAATAACTTAAAGCAAGAGGAAGACATGCCCAACTCTAGAAAATTCCTTACTACAGATTTAGTTTGTTGTACTTATGTGTTCCCTGTAAGCTATCTAAAACTTCTGGGAAATAAGTAAGTTAGAGGTCAAAATACATCATTAGAGAGAAATAATAAAGTAAAATAGCTATAAGTTACCTACTTAAACATTTATCTGCTATAACAAAATTACATTTCCTTAATTATTTATCTTGCATAGTGAAGGCAAAAAGTTGTTTTGTCAACTGGCATTTGGTGTGGAGAACTACACAGAATGGCTGCTATTTTTAGTTTTTATAGGGCAATATGAACCTCCAAAAAAGGGAGTAGATCTCTTTCTTCATGCTTATATCTTTTTAAAAAATATTTTATTTATTTAGAGAGAGGGGAAGGGAGCTAGGCAGAGAGGGAGAGAGACATGTATGGCTGCTTTTCACCTGACTCAAGCTATGGACCTGGCTGGAGACCTGGCTTGCAACCTGGTTATGTGCCCTGGCTGGGAATCGAACCAGCAACCTTTGGGTTTGCAAGCTGGTGCCTTATCCACTGTGCCACCAGCCAGGGCTCATATTTATATCTTTTATGGGGTTCGCACAAACCAACATTGTTTTACCCAAACAGATCACTAACAGCTAACAACAATAGCAAAAAAGATTCCAACTGTAAGTGAAAATTGAAAACAGATAATTCAGAGGGAAACTAATCTTGGAGCCAAGGGGAACAGTATTCAATACACGAAAGTTTAAATTGCCTGGGGACAAGTTTACTGGCCCACTCTAATGACCAAATTTCTTGACTTGTTCAACTTGGCCTTGCCCTCTGAGAGGCCAGCAATACTTTCCAGCTAATAGTTCAAGTGCTTCTCACTTGAAGAGAGGACAGCAGAGTCCCTGTATTCCCAAACTTAAACTGGTCTCTATTGATCTGTGGAGAGATAAGAAACTCTGGGCTTGGATTTCACTAAATATACATAGATTGGAGCCTTAGCATTTCATTAAAAACTAACTCTAGCTAAAAATTCATTGCATGGCCAACAGCTCATATCTACAGATATAATGATTCCCACTGATTGTTTAAAAGGGTTTATGAGTCAGTTATTAGATTGCCAATTTCTGCCATAGAAACAATGCTGAACTGGCTATCTGCTTCAAAAGTGCAAATTATACATTGTGTCTTTCCTGTTGATAAAGGAATTTGGGTTTTCATTCAAACTAGGTGAAGAAGAGTTCTCTAGGACATGACATACTCTAAGAAACATTTATTATATTGGTGTTGTTTTATAAAATGAGAGCTTGATGCCAATGGGCATCTGCTTTTAAAAAGAGATGACTTTATGAACATTAAAATAATAATTAATATATAATTTTCTCTCTTATTTGAGTATTATTTATTAAAGTGATACTCACTCATGCCATGGTGACATCAAAGGTTGGTAAAAAAGTTTCTAAGGGTCATATATCCTACCATTTATTTATGAATAATTCATACCAGAACTAAGTAATATTTCATAAGAATTTACATTATCTTTTTTTAAAATATTTTATTTATTATTTTTAGAGAGAAGGGAAGGGAGAGAGGCAGAGCGGGAAAGAGACATCAATATATGGTTGCCTTTCACCTACCTCCAGCTACAAACCTGGCTGGAGGCCTCACTTGCAACATGGTTATGTGCTCTGGCTGGCAAGCAAACCAGCGACCTTTGGGTTTGCAGACTGGAGCCTTATCCACTGTGCCACCAACCTGGACTACATTATCTTTTCAAGTTATGAATATAGTCAACTCACACTTAAAAGTTTTAAATAGTAATCCTATGAAAAGAAAAACAAGATTTCTTTTTTTTAAACAATACCTCATATATATTAGTAACCAAACATTTTATTAATCACAATAATTTAAATGTTTCTACTTCAGCTTAATACATTTCAACACAGTTTTATTGATTTTGTTTTTCAACCTTTATATATCTTCAAACTAATCACTCCATTTAAATTTTGTCTTATCAAGTAACATGGAAGCTATTTACTGAATAGACTTTGTGAAGACCTGATAAATTCTTAGCAATGAGAATGGTGGAGAAATGTTTGAAAAATAATGTTCTATACATTTTTCATCTATAAAAACCATACTATCACCATTGTTAGTAAATCTTGAGATTTGAGGATCTCTTCATAACCCCTAACCTCAACACCCATGTGTCCACAGAGAAGCCTGCCCACCCATAATGCAATTCGATCAGAAGATACCCTACTCATCAGATGCTTTAGTCTAACCAAAGTTCAAACACTTTGGGGAAAGGACAGGTTTAATATATTTTTTTAAAGTTTATTTTTTAGTCATAATTTACATTATATATATGTGTGTGTATATATATACACACACATATATATATATACACATATATATATTAGTTTCAAAATAGTATATACATATACACACACACACACACACACACATATATATATATATATATATATACACACACATATATATATTAGTTTCAAAATAGTCATGGAGATGTAGAGAACAGCATAAGGAATATAGGTTTAAAATCTTGAATTCAGAGTATAGCATAAGGAATGTAGGTTTAAAATCTTAGTTGCCTGTTGCTAAGACTTCCTCATGGTTAAATAGATTCCCTCTTAGCACCAAACTCCAAGCCTGAAGACCTGGGTGGTAGTTTCTGTGGGCCTCTTATTGAATGGCAAGATTGGACCTTTGTACTTTGATTTCACTGTTGAATTAGATTCATTTTATTTTATAATATGCACATGTTTTATAATTAGCATGATACATTGCCTCTAGATAGGTAATAGCAGGCATAAAGTTAAGAGATTGCCAGTTGGGATAAAACAAGGCTGGGTGTTGGTTCCAGCTCTGTTTATTCATTATTAACTGTGTATTTGAATTTGGGTATCATTTTACCTCATGGGCCCCCATTTTCATATTTATAAATGGTATATTAATTTCTATCTCTCAATTTCTCTGAGGATTTAGTGAGATAGTCTGTGAAGGTGCTTAGCTCAGTAACCAAGAATGGCTATTACTATTAAAAGGTAAAAATGACTTAGGATCCATACCTAGGGACATGCAAAGACACCAAAAAGAACTTTGTCTATTGTTTTCAGTATGCTACCCATTATCTTGAAGTTCCATGTGTAAAATGGACCTCAAATAAGAGAACATTTACAATTCTATTTTTAAATTTTAAATGTAAATATAATTTTAAAAATTAAAATATTTTCAAGTTAAAATTTTAAATTTTAAATAAAATTAAAATAAATATATAAACTTATTTCAGGTAATGAAGATGGGCACATCCATGCCTCCACGTTGCCACAAATAAAAACTGTGATGGATCAAAGCAGGCAAAATGACGAAAACCCTGCACGCCCCCAGCCAGCCAAGAGGACAGCGGTATCACTGCCATCAGTAGCCACAGCACAGAGCCCTGCTTCTGAGCAGGCTGGACTCCAGGAACCATCCTTCCAATCTGGAATCCTGAGAACTATGTCCCAACGGGATGTGCGTGCAGAGATTTTCCTGTGGAGCTTTTTGCTGTGGTCAGATACCATAGAAATGGTGCGTGTGGCCGGTCACCAAGCTGTGTACAAGTCAGCCTGGCTATACCCAGTCTATATATTCAGTTTTATTTCTCTTCTGAGAATTATACTCACTCCCCAGAACCCTCTTCTGAATTCCCTGGGGATCATGCTCCAGGATTTACCCTTTATTTTTGTCAGACTTAGTTTAATCATTGACTTGGGAACCATCACCCCCGTATTGGGCCTTTGCAAAAATGTACTGGTGACTCTCTCTTACGTTTACTTCAATTACTTAACCAAGTTCAGCGTGTTCTCTACCTTTGAATTTTCTTCATTTTAAAAAGCAAATATAATATAGTCAAACCTCTTTATTATGCATGTGAACACATTTGTATTCTTATTATTTTCTGGGCATAAGTTTTTTCAATATATAAAGACAAAACTAGATTGTAGAATATAAACTATTAAAAGAAACTCTAACATCAATTTTTTTAAATGGGAATAAATGGTGCTAAATTTAAGTAAATTTATATTTCTATAAGTTGGTTCCTCTGGATTCCTAGAAAATACTAGTAGATAATTTCAGTTAATTATGCCTACTGCAACTTTATTAAAACATTCCTCAATTTGGGCTATAAAAAAATTGAGACATGTTCCCCTACTAAGTCCAAGAATGAGATTTTTATAATTTATAATGAATTAATCATATATTAAATTTAAGAGTTAAAATTAAGAAAATGCACTAGATATTTTCAATATTATTTATTTATTTATTAAAAATATTTTTATTTATTATTTTCAGAGAGAAGGGCAGGGAGGGAGACAGAGAGGAAGAGAAACATCAGTGTATGGTTGCCTTTCACCTGCCTCCAGCTCTTAAAGACCTGGCTGGAGACCTGGCTTGCAACCTGGTTATGGGCCCTGGATGGGGAATCAAACTAGCATTCTTTGGGTTCGCAGGCTGGTACCTTATCCACTCTGCTACCAGCCAGGGCTTTTAAATCATTTTCAGATTATGCTTTTTAAAAATCTGAATTGTAGTTTTAGGGTTTCCATTGAAGATGGAATATGAGTCTTCATTCCACTGTGATAAATGATTTTTATGTAATTTGTTGACTTAAGCATGAAAAGGAATTCTGTTTAACAGATATTTGGCTCAGTTTAAGGCTTAGGTCTTTCATCAGAACTAGCATAAAGGTAACATAAAGATACTAACATAAAGATTATTGTTTACTATAATAAAGTCAAGGTGCATCAGGGGGACTTCCAGTCAAGACGGAGGCATATGTAGACATGCTTCACCTCCTCATGCAACCATGGAAAGAACTACAACCCAATATCAAAACAAATAACACCCAGAACTGTCAGAAAATTGAGCTGTATGGAATTTAAAGATATCACATTCATCCAGAGGGTAGGAGGGATGGATTCATGGGTCATGGTTGTAACACAGAGAGGCAGCAGCAGTGGCAGTGAAAGAACAGTCTCACATTCACATGTGGTAGATAAAAGTTGGGAGGGATATATTGTATTGGGAGCAAGTGATCCCAGCCCCAGGCTAGACCACATAGCCCAGGGTTCCAGCACTGGGAAGATAAATCCCAGTGGATAAAATCCCAGTGGATAAATCCCAGATAAAAGCAGTGGGGGAAGAAACTACCTGATTTTTGCCACTTAAAGGGTCTGCATACACAAACCCACCCACTCTGGGTTTCACTAGTAGGGCAGCAGCTGGAATGGTGACAGCCCCAAACAGGAAGTGAGTGAAGTGACTGGAAATATATTGAGTGCTAGGAAAAGCTCCAGAAGCCAAACAGTAGCATTGTCCCATCTCTGAGCCCTCCCCAAACACAGAGTCACAAAACAGTGAAGCAGTGAAGTGGGTTGCCCCACCCTAGCAAACACCTAAGGTTCCATCCCACACAAAGTGAGCTAAGACAGGGAGTCAAAGCAGCTCTACCTAATACACAGAAACAAACACAGGGAGGCTGTCAAATTGAGGAGACAAAGAAATATGCTCCAAATGAAAGAACAGAACAAAACCCCAGAAAGAACTTAACAAAATGGAGATAGCCAATATACCAGATGCAGAGTTCAAAACACTAGTCATTAGGGTGCTCAGAGATCTGAGTATGGCAACAACATAAAGGAAGAAATGAAGCTTACCCTAAGTGAAATATAGAAAAATCCCCAGAAGGGAAGGAAGCTGGGATTCAAATCAATGATTTGGAACATAAGGAAGAAATAAACATATAACCAGAATAGGAAAAAAACAAACAAACCTAGAATTCAAAAAAAACAAGGATAGCTTACGTCTGGGACAACTTTAAATGTACCAACATCCAGATCACAGCGGCGCCAGAAGAAGAGAAACAGCCAGAAATTGAAGACTTATTTGAAAAAACAATAAAAGAAAACTTCCCTAATTTGGCAAAGGAAATAGACGTATAAATCTAGAGAGCACAGAGAGTCCCAAACAAGTTGGACCCAAAGAGGACAACAGCCAGACACATCATAATTAAAATGCTAAAGGTTAAAGATAAAGAGAGAATCTTAAAAGCAGCAAGAGAAAAAAAGAGAGTAACGTACAATGGAATTCCCGTAGGACTATCAGTTAATTTCTCAAAAGACACTTTGCAGGCAAGAAGAGACTGGCAAGAAGTATTCAAAGTGATGGAAAGCAAGGACCTACAACCTAGATTCCTCTATCCAGCAAAGCTATCATTTATTATAAAAGGGCAGATAAAGTGCTTTCCAGACAAGGAAAGGCTAAAGGAGTTCATCATCACCAAGCCATTATTACACGAAATGTTAAAGGGACTTAGTTAAGAAAAAGAAGGAAATCAAAACTATAAATATTAAAATGATAACAAACTCACAACTATCAATAACTGAATCTAAAAATAAACAAAAATCCAAACTAAGCAAAGAATCAGAATAGGAACAGGGCCATAAATATGGAGATCATATGGAGGGTTATCAGCTGGAAAAAGGAAAGGGGAGAATGGGGGAAATGGTGCACGGATTAAGAATAGTACAGGATAGGAAGAAACCAAAGCGCTTACATGCACAACACGTGGACATAAACTAAGGAGGGGATTGCTTGAGGGAAGGGGGTCCTGGGTGGAGGGGGGCAAAAGGAGAAAAATCAGGAAAAGTATAATAGCATAATCAATAAACCATACTTAAAAAAATAAATACCAGAGAGTATTGTATGTAGTAAAGTTAAAAACAAAAGGTATATCAGTAATATGTAGATAAAATTTTCTAATAAGAAGCCATAGTCAGAAAACCGAACTGCATGGAAATGCAACAAACAAGTAAGGAAATGAAATACTCAGCCAGACAGGTGGGAGGGGCAGAGCTGGGGAGGAGGGCGGCAGCAGCGGCACTAGAAAAGCACAGTCATACACTTAAATGTGGGAATTGATTCCAGGGCCAGATCATGTAGTCCAAGGTTCCAGCATTGGCAAAAATAGAGCCATATTGCTTCTGACTGTGAAAACCAGTAGGGGTTGGGGTGGAGGAAAAAAACAGCCAGTATCAACAAGCAACAAGCAAGTGGCATTGTTCCCTCTCAGACCCTCCCCCACATACAGTGCCACGATGTGTGAGACAGGTTGCCCTGCACTGATGAATTCCTAAGGCTCCACCTCTTACAATGTGACGAGTGTGATAGAACTACCTAAGACCAGATGCAAAAGCAGAAAGCTGTCAAGCTGAGGAGACAGAGAAGTACAGCTGAAAAGAGGAAGCTGATCAAGGTGCCAGTGGGAGGACAGAGTGACTAAGAGACAACCAACCTAACAGATGCAAAGTTCAAAGTGCTGGTGATTAAGATGCTCACAGACTTGACAGATATGCTTACATACAACAAATGCAGAAAGGAAGAAGTGAAGGCTAGGTTATGTGAAACAAAAAATCCACATGAAACCAAGGGTGAAGGGAAGTAAACCAGAATTCAGATCAATGAATTGGAACATAAGGCAGAAATAAACAATTAACTATTAAAAAAAAAAAAAGAGGAAACAAGATTTGAAAAAATGAGGAGAGGCATAGAAACCTCTGGGACAGCTTTAAACATGCCAACATCCAAATCATAGGGGTGCCAGAAAAAGAAGAGGAAGAGTAAGAAATTCAAAACTTACATGAAAAAAATAGTGAAGAAAAAGTTTCCTAATTTGGTGAAGGAAATAGACATACAAATCCAGGAAGCTCAGAGTCCCAAACAAGCTAGTCCCAAGGAGGACCACACCAAGACATAAATGCCAAAGGTTAAAGATAAAGAGAGAATCTTAAAAGCAGCAAGAGAAAAGAAGAGTAACCTACAAAGGTGTTCCCCTAAGACTGTCAGCTGGTTTCTCAAAAGAAACTTTGCAGGCAAGAAGAGACTGGCAAGAAGTATTCAAAGTGATGGAAAACAAGGACCTACAATCTAGATTACTCTATCCAGCAAAGCTATCCTTTAGAATGGAAGGGCAGATAAAGTGCTTCTCAGGCAAGGTAAAGCTGAAGGAGTTCATCATCACCAAGCCTTTATTATATGAAATGTTAAGGAGACTTACTTAAGAAAAAGAGGATCATAATTATGAATATTAAAAAGACAACAAAGTCACAACTATCAACAACAGAATCTAAAAAATAAAACAAAAACTAAGCAGACAACCAAAGAAGGAACAGAATCAAAGATATGGGGAACATTTGGAGGGGGAAGGGGAAGGAGAGGGGAAAAGCACAGCCCACACTAAGAAAAAAGGAGAGAAGGCACAAGGTAATAATATCAGAAGTGAAATTGCTAGAGATGCTGTCTAAGATAAAAGAATAATAAATACTATGAACAACTCTATACCTACCAATTTGATAACCTACATGAAATAGACTAATTCCTTAAAAGATACAATGTGTCAAAACTCACACAAGAAAAATAGATAATCTGAACAGGTCTATACCTATTAAAGAAATTGAATCAATAATTAATAACTTTCTTAAACAAAAGGCACTTGAGCCCAGATGTGCACAGTGGTGAATTCTACCAAACATTTAAGGAGGAAATTACACCAATTCTCTGCAATCCCTTTAAGAAAATAGAAGAGGAGAAAATACATCCTAACTGGTTCCATGAAGCCAGCATTACCTTAACACCAAAACCAGGCAAATACATTACAAGAAAATAACCTATATCTCTCATCAACATGAATGCAAAAATCCTCAATAAAATATTAGCAGATGAAATCCCAAAAAGTGTTAAAAATTATACACCATAATTGAGAGTTATGTCAGGTATGCAAATCTTGTACAACATTTGAAAATCAATTAATATAATCTACCACATCAACAAATGAAACAAGAAAAGTTACATGATCCTATCAATTGATGCAAAACAAAAACATTTGAAAAAATCTGATATTGATGATATTCATGATAAAAAACTGCATCTCAGGAATTTAGAGAAAAGCTTTTTTAACTTGATAAAAACTATATACAAAACCCCTAAGTTAACATCATACTTAATGCTGATAAATTCAAAGCTTTCTCACTAAAATCAAGCATAAAACAAGGAAGTGCTCTCACACCACGCTACTTTTCCATGTAATATTGGAAGTCCTTGGTAACTCAATATAGCAAGTAAAGGTAATAAAGGTCTATAGATTAGGAAAAGACATTAAACTGTCTGTGTTCACGGTTGACATGATTGTCTATGTAGAAAGGCCATAAGAATTAACAACAACAAAAAATCCCTGAAATAATAAGGGATTACAGCAAGGTTGCATAGTATATGATTAGCATACAAAAGTCAATTTGCCTTCCTATATACCAAAAATAAACAAGTGGAATTTGAAGTGAAGAACTCATTAATATTTACATTAGCACTTCCCAAAATGAAATACTTAGGTATTGATTTAACAAAATATGTACATGATATATTTGAGGAAAACCACAAAACTCAAACGAAAGATGTCAAAGCATAACTCAATAAATGAAGAGACATTTCATATTCCTGGATGGAAATTCTCAATATTGTTAAGAGAGCAAATCTTCACAACTTGACCTAAAGTCTCAATGAAATCCCAATCAAAACCCCAGCAAGATTTTTATAGATATTGACAAATGGACTCTTAAGGTTTTTATGAAGAGACAAAGATCTGGAATAGTTAACACAGGATTGAAGGAGAACAAAGTTAAGAAGTGGACACAAGTTGACTTCAAGACTTAT
Organism: Noctilio leporinus; assembly: GCA_004026585.1. Classification (NCBI taxonomy): domain Eukaryota; kingdom Metazoa; phylum Chordata; class Mammalia; order Chiroptera; family Noctilionidae; genus Noctilio; species Noctilio leporinus. Next base: position 32,553 of record PVIW01003557.1, read on the forward strand.
TATAAAGCCGCTGTAATTAATATGGTATGGTATTGGCAAAAGAATAGACAAACAGACCAATGGAACATAATAGAAACACCAGAAATATTCCCCTATAAAAACAGCAAATGTTCTTTGGCAAAGGAATAAAATTAATAAAATGGAGAAAAGATAGTCTTTCTTTTTTATTTTTGTTAGTTTAAAATTTTTGTTTATTATTTTTAGAGAGGACAGGGAGAGAGGAAGAAAGAGAAAGAAACATCAATGTATGGTTGCCTTTCACCTGCCTCCAGCTACAGACCTGGCTGGAGACCTGGCTTACAACCTGGTTATATGCCGTGACTGGGAATCGAACCAGTGACCTTTGGGTTCACATGCCAGCAACTCTCCACCGAGCCACCAGCCAGGGCGTAGTCTTTCAATAAATGGTTTTAGAACTACTGGATATTTATATGCAAAGAATACGAATCTATAGATCTTAAAGCCTTCACAAAATTAGTCAAGATAGATCATAACTCTAAATGAAAAATGCAAAACTATAAAATCCTTAGAAGATAAGAGAGGCGAACACTTAAATGACCTTGGCTATGGTGATGCCTTTTTAGATATAATATGAAGGACATAACCTATGAAAGAAATCATTGATAAGCTGGAATTCATTCAAATTGAAAACCATCTCTTTTGTGAAAGACAATTACAAAAGAATTAGAAAATAAGCTACATGCTGAGAGAAAATATTTGCTAAAGATATATCTGATACTGTTACCCATATATAATACACTGTATATTATAAAGATTTGATCCATACCAAACAAAACATAACATTGATTACAGAGCTGCAAAACTTGCAGGCTATTCAAAGAGTCTGCATACATATATGGTAGATTACAATAAACCTAAATATATTATCTGAACAGAATTATGATTAGAGCCAAAGTTTGGATAAACAATCTAACACAAAGATCTTTGATTGCTGTGAGGTAATAGTTTTCTATTAAACTGCAAATACCTTATAGGTATTTTGATATATTATGCTAAGGATTGGAAAATGTGACTTGGAAGAACATGAAAAAAGTGTTCATATTCTACATTTTAACTTTTTCCTTAGCTGCTTTATTATACCTTCTTCTCTCTTCTGAGTCAAAATTATCTTGACACCATTTGTGTAGATTTGCCCATTAAAAAAATAGGTCTACTTGAACAAAACAATTCTGGATCCATCTCCAGTTTACCAGTTTAAAATAATAGAACTTGTTGAGCTGATTTTCTTGGAACTACTTCAGAATGAAGAATTCACTAAGTTTGTCTTACATGGAATTGAGTGGGTGTGAGCTAATGAGATTTGCGAAAGAGAATGTCTAGGAGGAAATGAAATAGTTCAGTAATTGTCTTGCAAATTAAAAAAATGAGGATTTTACTTATATAGAAATACTTCTTTAGCTTAAAGAAAATATTAGTTAGGCACAGCCATCATCATCAGTATCTGAGGAAAAGCCAGCACTAACACTTAGCAGAAGAGTAATAAGATGATGGTAAGAGTTGAATTTTATTTTTCTTGTAAAATATATATAGCATAAAACTTACAATTTTAGTCATTTTCACATGTACGATTCAATGGCTTTAATATTTCATAACGTTGTGTAACTATCACCACTATCTGTTTTCAGAACTTACTATTCCAAACAGAAATTCTGTAACCATTAAGCAATAACTCTCATTCTTCTCTCCCTAGCCAGTCTTTCGTAACCTCTATTCCATCCCTGAGAATTTGCCTGTTCTAGCTACCTCATAGAAATGAAATCATAAAATATTGTTCTTTTGTGTCTAGATTCTTTCACTTAGTTTCATATTTTTAAGGTGTACATGTTGAAGCTGGTATCAAAATTCCTTTTCGTGGCTAAATAATATACGAGGTTGGTCCTGAAAGTATGGCAGCGCAAAGTATTTTAATTATATTAACACTGGCTCGATACTTTCAGGACAGACCTTGTACCTATACATACACATGTACATATATACATATTGTTTACCTATTCCTGGGTTAATAGACACTGGAGTTGCTTCTATCTGTTAGTTACTATGAACAAATGCCACTATGAATATTGATGTACAAATATCTGCTTGAGTCTCTATTTTCACTTCTTTAGGGGTATATACCTAGAAGGGGAATTGCTGGATCATAGGGCAAGTCTGTTTACATTTCCGTGGAGGCACTGAACTTTTCCCCACTGGCTATACTGTTTCATATTCCTATCGGCAATGCACTTGGGCTGTTTCATTGCAATGCACCATTTGGCTGTTGATGCTGCTAAGTTGAACTTCTTTATATATTATGGATATTAATTCCCCATCAGATATATGATTTTCAAATATTTTCTCCCATGCTGTGGGTAATCTTTTCACTCTTTTGATACTGGCCTTTGATGCACAGGGTTTTATTGTAATTTTGATGAAGCCCAACTTACCTTTTTTTTTTTTTTTTTTCTTCTGTTGCCTTTGCTTTTGGTGTCAGATTTTAAAAAAATCATTACCAAATCCAACCTTATAAAGATTTTTTTCCTGATTTATTTTTTCTAAAAGTTTTATAGTTTTAGGTGTTCCAGAACATGCAACTCTGACATTTGGAGCACAAGGTCTTTCCTGTCAGTTGAACAGCTGTTCAGGTGGAATGAACTGGTGGCCACGCTTCTAGCCTGATAAATCTTTGTTTCAGTCAAGTCAAGATCATGGAGTATATTTTTTGAGAGATTATTAGCTTTCTCTTGTTTAAAGCCACAGATTTTACCACTGATTCTAGTTGGCCATATGATACATGTGTGTGATACAAAGACACCCGGAATGTGAGGGTAGAGAAAATGCAATTAAATTTTATTTCTTTCCGAAATTGATATAAATCCAAATTGGGCCAAACTTTTTGAATTAGTTATTTACCCTTAGAAGCCATCAACGACTCATTCAAAGTCCTTTTTTTGTCATGATATATCAGTGAAGCACTGTTTCAGAAACATTTTTGTTTCATCTGTTCTATTTTATAACCACTTGTTGTCAGCTAAGCATAGGCTTAATGAGAAAGAAACTATTTGTTCCGTGTCCTACATTTTCACCAACTTTTTCCTCCTGTCAGAATAATTTTAGAGTATTAAAAACAATGACAACCACCACCAAACCAGCAAGAGTGACAACACATTCCTTATGAGGAAAAAAAGTTTATAACTTCATCATAATGACAGTGAATGTTGGAGCTTTCCCCTTGGAGATAAACTAGTCCTTACCATTTCAACAAACAAATACGCAAACAAAGCCAAAACAAACTTCCAGCTGCTTCTTTTTGAACTGCTAACACTTCTCACGTTCAGTTGTGGTGTGCCTAATTACTAATAGCGAACTTAAAACGGTCTTACTTCATGGTTTACTCCTGAAAAATAACAAAATAGTTATTTAGGGATTAATATTGTGCTTAATGGTAGACCTGTGACCTTTTTTTTTTTTTTTAAAGACAGAATTTCAGCCCATCATGTCTTTTTGATCAAAAGCAGATTTTTCTTCTAGTAGGATCATTGTGGGTGCGCCTGGGCTGTGAAGTTACTGCAGATCCTTTGTGGATGTTTTCTCCGGCTCTCTCCAGAAATGTCTAGAGAAAGACTTCTAGCGCTTTCTCTCTATGGCCTTACTGGAACTCCCTTAGCTCGAAGCCTCCCCTTCACCATTCTCTGAGCCAAAGGAACCAAGCTCCCTGTGAATAGTTTCCTTTGAACCTTTCAAAGAAAAGAAGATACTCTTAATGAGCGCTGATGACGGAAAAGGAGGGGGATGCAAAGCGTTTCTACCCTAAACTGTGTTAGCGCCGGGGTTCCCGGCCCTGTAGCGTGGGGTGGTCTGCGGAGGGACCCTGCACTCAGCGGCTCCCTAGAGGGACCCCAGTTTCCCAGGCCAGGCCATGGCCTGCAGCCGTGCCCGCAGCCCGGGAGGCCCAAAGCTGCTTCCCGTGGGCACCTCCCCCTCCTCACCCTCTCCCACACGTGCCCGGCTCTCGCCTTCCTCCGTGTCTGCTCCTCTCCAAGTTAGCTTACCAAGCAAAGCTGTAACTTTGAATTCCTGTTTTTTCCAACCACCCTCATGTGACAGGATATCTCCTTATTGGAGGTTTCCCCTAAATTCAGAAGCCCTTTAAAAGTGAGGGCTGCCTCCACCCTCCTTTTCAGCAGGGCTCCTCCGGGACCTGAGCAGGGGCAGGGGTACTCCGCGCCCTGCGTGCCTGGGTGCTGCTGTGCCCGCGCCTCGCCCTCCCGGGAAGGAAGGAGCCACAGTGGGGCCATGAGGTGGCCTCTGCTCCTCCTCTGCCTGGCCGTCCCTCCCGTGGCGGTGCAGCTGTCGCGTAAGTCGGCTCTGCGGAGGCAGCGCCTAACGCGGGGGTCTGGGTCGACGGCACCTGGCCTGCCGGGGTCAGGTCGCGGGGCTGCTTCCCGCACCTGGGTGAGGAGGGCGCGCTCCGCCCCTCCGCCGCCCGCCCGCGGGAAACCCTCGCCTCTGCCCCGACGCGGGCCCGGGGGCTGGGCGGGGCGCGGGCCGCCGCTCCTGGAATCCGAGGTGCGCTGAGCCGGCGGCTCTGCCTCCCTCCCGACTCCTCTCGTCCGCCGTGGTCCTTCCCTGCTTCATTCTTAGCGGGAATTGTGCGATGGGTCGTGCATTCGAGGTTCCGTTTCACCGTATTTCTATCCAAGCCCCGCACCGATAGCTTCAGAGTGTTTTGGCTGAAAGCGGGGCAGCTCCGGGGTCTCTCCTCACCGTAGGTCTAAGGACAGGGGCACCGCAGGCCAGTGAAGGCATTCCATGGGTGGTCTTTTTCTTTTCCTGAGAGCCGTTTTAATCATTCATAGTTTTTATCGCTAGAAGTTCACTCTTATCTGCAGTTGAAGTTGTTCAAACTCATTTATTCCTGTTTTGTTTGTTTGTTTGTTTGTTTGTTTGTTTTCTTTTTTTGTTTCTTTTTTCGGGAGTTGGGTAATTTCTCAGGAGGAGTATATTCAGAGCTTTTCAAATTCTCGAAGACATCATTGGGTCTCTCTTTTTCTATCCTCTAGACCAGCGATTTTCAACCATTTTTATCTCATGGCACACATAAACTACTGAAATATTGCAGCACACCCCAAAATATATATTTTGTTGTGAAATAGGTATAACTTTGATTCATTCACACTGATGGCTATTGTAGTGTTGGCCCTTGTCATTTTCTTCATTTGATAATCTACGGTGAAAGAGGTCAGTGCCCCTGACCAAGTAGGTGTTGTATGTTTTATAATTTCTGTGGCAGGCCAGTTAAAAGTTGCTGACCTAGACTTAACTGGTTAGACTTAAGAATGAGAATGTCTGGAAGAATTTTTAATCCTAATTCTCTCTCTCTCGTCATAAAGGATCTATATTAGAGAATGCACATTCTTATGATTCAAAACAAAATATTTTAAAGAAGTCTATACCTAGTAAAAATTGATATAAAAGTGTTTTCATTAAAATTGTTATAGTAAAAATAAGTAGACATTTAGAAGATACTTGTCATTTTAGACGGCATAGGCTTTAAGGATTAAAAATAACTTTAAATTCATTGCTGGATGCTCCCCTTTTCTGAAATTAATGTTAACTTTCTATTGTTATTTCATCAGTTCGTGACTGGTAAACTCCATTAGAAAGTTCCTGGTTTCCTTCTGAGATGAGATAAGAAGGGATTTTAACTTTGAACATTTGGTTCCTGATCCTTTCTCATTTCTCTCCAATCAGCAAACACTGTGCCAGCAGCTCTCCCTGCACTGCTGAACTGGTTGGGGCAGGACTGGGGGGCACGGGTATATTATATGCATTATATGGGGGGCTCCCATATAATGGGGAAGCTGTTCAGGGAGAGAGTATCTGATCACTGAAAATGTTCAATGGTCATAATCGTTGAGGAGTAGTGATTATAAAAACACAAACAAGGTCAGCATGGTTTGCACCATGCCAGGAAGCCACTTGATTTCCTTGTGCTTTGGTTTGCCTGTGTAGAACATGGGGAGCTTCCTAGGACCTGCCCTGTCCATTGTTGTGAGGATTCAATGAGCAAAGTGCTTAGAACCTAGTACAGCCCATATGAATGACTTCATCAGTGTTAGCTAAAGTGGGGACTTTTTTCCATAGTAGCAATTAATTGTCCGATAAAGGAGCACATTCAGTATTTAAGGAGAGGCTTCCGAAGGAACAGTGCTGGAGAAAGATACCTGGAGCCTGAGTCGCTACTTCCCCTTGACCCTGGCTACAGGGCTGCTTGTCACCCAGCCAGCCAGTCAGGGGTGCAGAAGGAGCAGCTGCTTCACCTGGCGTGAGCCTGAAACATGGGTTAGACATTGCCTCGGAGTGTGTCCTGAAAGTCTGCTTTGTGAGGAGGATTAGTATGTTCCTTATGGCCCCACAGCTGAAAACTAAGAGCAGTAAGAATCTTCTAAGGGTGCACTGTCTCAGGTAGAACCGTCTGCTGAGGACAAAGGTCCCTGTCACAAAAGGTCTTCAGATGGAAGCTGGGTGACTGGTTCAAGGGTGAACGCTAAAGCAACTCAGTGCAATAGAAACACACAGGCCACATTATGTTGCCACATTAAAAAAAAAAAGTAAAAAGAAATAAGTGAAATTGATTTTATGAATACATTTTATCTAGCCCAATATAGCCAAAATATATTTAGTCAACATTAAAAATTAAATCTTCAAACTCTGGGCTGTATTTTAGATTTGCAGCACATCTTGAGTCACACTGGCCTCCTATCAAGTGTGCCATAGACTCGTGGGGTTGTGGATACCACACCGGGCAGCACACAAATAGCCCCCAATTTTTCTTTGACTGTTGATGTTTTGGGGAGAAAAGGTGTTTCTCAATGTGCTTAGGAATTTTCCCTCCCTGAGAAAGCAGGATACCTTATTCTGGTGAATATCTTCCCCTCTACAGGCACAAATATGAGAGAAGCAGGGAGGTGCTGCAGATTTATTTAGTTAGAGGGTAAAAACAAACACACAAAAATGTGAGTAAGGGAGCTCCTTTCAGTATTATTATTATTTTTTGGAGCCTATGATTCTTATTTTACCTTTTCTTGGCTTATGTGGCATGTGATGAGTGGCAATGTCCTAATAAAAGCAGAATACCTGCTTAGTTAGCGGTAGATGGTAGGATATATGGATCCTGAGAACCCTCTCCCCTGACTCTTTATTTATTGAGAAAACCCACAGAAAGGGCTCTCTTATTCCTTGTGGTTTATTTCCTTTCCACTCAGAACCTTTTCTCCTACCTCCTTGAGAGCATCCATGCCATCAGCACCATTAGCATCCCTGTCATACCCACGAGACCAAGCTTTGAGCTCTTCTTCTTGTCCTGCTAGCTCTTTAGCAGGGAGAACTGCATTCATTGTTTAGATCTCAGAGGGGATATAATTGAAGTGGAGATACAGTGAAAGTTGCTTAGACACAGAGATTAGACCAAAGCAGAGAAGTTTAGCTTGAAATGGGTTAGTTTGGCTCACTAGCAAAGGTGTGTTGGTAAATGTAATAACGGCGTTCAGAAGGAAGAAAGCATTGATTTGTGGCACTTACAGACTCCTGTTGTGTAATGATCATACCACACTTGATTTCAAACTACCTACGTGCTGCTCCTGAGGGCAGTGTTGGGAAGAGATGCCAACCACAGGATCTTAACTAGCCAGTGAAAACAAACAAAAAATTGCAGTGACTTGGCTCTCTTGCACTGGCCCAAGCTGCACCCAACCTCCTTGGTGTAGGGGCAAGAAAATTGAGGTTCTGAAAGGTTAAGTGGTCGTTCTAAGGTCTCATAACTAGTTAGTAGAGCAACCTGTTTAGTGCTCAGAATTTCTGATTCCAGATGGAGAGTTCTATTAAAAAGAAGAAGTGGTGCATGTTCACATGTTCGCTGAATGAATGATTGATTTCATATCAATCTAGGATTTCTTCAAGGAACAATTCCCCACTGCCATTCTCTTACTAGTTTTAATTTTCACAAAATTTTCCTTGTAATAGTTTTACTTTATTTCTAGTCTCTCATATTTCTGCATTTGTTGAGTACAACCAAGTTCTTGTCATCTTTCTTTTTTCCCTGCTCTTGTGTTTGCCTATTTTTCTTATTATTTTTGCAAACTATGCCTGATTTTTCTAATCAGACTTGGAGATCTGTGTATGGAGAATATTGCAGATATGTGTAAGAAGACAATTGCTTTGTTGTCTGACATCTTAGTGTCTTCTCAGGGTGTTGGACCTAATTTCTAAGTAAGAAGAGTCATCACTTGTTAATATGGACTGTAAGCAAAATGCTCAATATCAGTAAAAGACAAGGGAGCTGGAAATCATACTATAATTCAATACTCACAACCTATAACCTGGCTTCTGAGACTGAACCTTGACTGACAAGAGAACTAGGTCACAGGGACCACACAGGAGTTGAACAAGGGAAAATAGTTTCTAAAGTAGTATATATGTGCACAACAGAGAAAAAGTAAAACTAATGTCAAAAGGAGAATGATAATGACATCTTATATCTTGGCTATTACCAAATATGGTTGGCTGGAAAAAAATTGTATGGTTAGGTTGTTCCCCAGAGGATAATAGTGAAAATTAGTTGGGACAAAATGAGAGTAGGAGGTGATAAGAAGGGCCCTTCCAGAAAGAACTGAAACTGACATTAAAAGAAAAAAAAAAAGAATTTGAAGACAAAGTCTTCCAATTACAAACCAAGCAAAGGTCTTAGAGCACTTTCAGATCCTTACAGCAACTCCTTTAGGTGAGATGGGTAAGTGTTTACTGTATACCTTTTACTGTATGAGAAGACTGAGGCATAGTAGTCCTCTAGCCAGTAAGGACCACAGCTAGTTCTTGACCATGGTCGTCTGGCTCTGAGGCTAAGAAGTATGTGTAATTTATGTGTTGGAGTATATTGATCAAGAAAAGCATCCATGTGCTTCAAAACTACACTAGGTCAAAGAAGGCCTAAGCCACTTTATTTGTATCCATTGCTTAGACTTTTCCCTTGGAGAGGTGAAGAGAGGGCATTAACATTTGAGTGTTTACTATAGGCAAGTAATATGTTGGGTGTTTGACATAGTTGATCTCATTTAGAAGTTCACAGCAGCTCTATTGGAAAGCATCATGATCCCCATTTTACAAATGAGGAAATTGACACTAAAATGCTTAATCCACTTAACAATAACCCACAACCTTTGGATCAACTTAGAATGATTAATTAATTTAACTAGAACAACATGGATTGTGAATGGTGGAACCAGAATTTGAATCCAAGTTTGCTGACCCCGAAGAACTTACCTCTTTCCATTACATCACCTACATCCTGAGAATGGAAACTCTGGGTCTCCATTGTCAGTCCTTTGGTCCCTCTGTCTGTACTGTTGCAACAGCTGTTTTCTCTAGTCTCATCCTGTTCTCAACCACTTCACACTGCCTTCACTACTGATTTCCCAAGTTAATGATAATACCGAATTAACATATACCTAGCAATTTCTCTGTGTCAGAACTGCTCTAAGTGCTTTATTTGGATGGTCTTCTTTAATTCTCACAACACCCAGCGGGTCCTGTTATTTCACCTTTATTTTTCTGATGTGGAAAGGGGAGAATAGAGTTGTTCAGAAATTCGACTCAGGTCACACAGCCAGTGAGCAGTGAAGCTCAGATTATGTTATGATCAGGTTGACATGATGCATAAAGATTGATTAATTAATTAGCCTGGCTATGAATGGAAGAAGACAGAGAGATGTAGTATCAACTTATTTACCTACAGGTTTTGTTTGTCTTAAAATTGGAGGAGAAGCTGGCATTGTGAAGTTAAAGCTATAGGACAGAAAAGAAAGGAAAATGAGTGTAGAGGTTGGGGGGTCGGGGGAGGAATCCGGGACATAGGTAAAGAGATCAGCAGTCTGAGGAGAATCTGCTGAGGTGGGAGTGAATGTACCCAGGAAGGCTGTAGATATTCATATCTTTAGGGAGGAAGGCAGGAAGTTGGCAGAGTTTCTTAATCATGGCTTCTGTTTTTCTCCTTGAGGTCACAACCCACATTGATTCATATTTGTACCTAAATGCTCATTGCAATGACTTAAAATAGTAGGTTCTGTGAATATTTGATGAATGAAGGATTAAAGTGAAAAACAAAATGATTCTCAATTTTTCTTGTAACCTTTTGTTCAGTATTGCAAAACCTAATACTGCAATCCTAGTCTTCCCTCTTCCCCTAGCACTTGTAGTTTTTTGTTTGTTTGTTTCTTTGTTTTTTGCATATACTAGGTGAATGATAAATATTTGTTTTTCACTTAATTTCAGTTCTTTTGGGACACAGGTGTAGGCTTTCTATTCATTGACAGGCTCATAGGTAGATTTCCTATTCTGGGTCACTTAAGATGCTGACCTCTGACAGTGATTTGAATGAAGTAGTTTATCTGGGAGGTGGTCCCAGAAAACACTGGAAGAGGAGGGGGGCAGTGAAACTGGCAGGTAAGGCACTGATGTAGCGTGCATTAGGGGGCCAGTTACCACTGTGGACAACTGGAATTGAGCCCTGCTGGAGTGCTGTGGGTAACAGTGTTACAGTACATGCCTCGAGTCACCCACCCTGAGGGCAAGAACTTACCTAGGGTGTTATTCATCAATTCCCATTGATCACTGGTGAAGGGCTACTCTATTCCTAGGTAACATTGGTTCTCTGATTCTTCTCATTCTCAGTGTGCAGGAAATGGGGGACTTGGGTGGCCAGGAAATATCCCTAGACCCAGTAGTGTGGTGCTGTCATTGGGGAACAAGGCTGGCAGGCACTGAAATGGCAAAAGGCAAGAAGAAATAAGTGAAAATCTAACAATATCTGCTACAAAATACCCACTTAATTGACTCTTATCTAGTCTCTTTATCTTCCAGAAGTTACTTTCTTTGTTCATGTCAGCATTTTATTTATTGATAATGGAGAAGGTCTAAAAATGTATAAGGGAATGTAACATAAAATAGTTCTATATCTAGTCATCTTTAATAACCTAATTTTCTTTGGTAGTAAATTTAGAAGTTTAATGTTATAGAATAATTTAAAATTTATTTAAAAGAAAATTCACACCCATCATATTGGATATCAGTTATTTTTAACTAGAGATAGAGGGTTGAAACACATTGTTTATTCCTTCAATATATGTTGACTTTTAATTGTTTTCTGCTCTTTAATTAGTTAAACACAGTAGAGTGTGAATTCAGTGTAGTAGGGAATTCATCTCTCGTTTTGTCATCAGTATGGTACCTGGAACATATTTGTTAAAAATAAATGTGAGACTATAAGATAGAAGTTAAATGGGAGGAAGGTTTTTTCAATTCTGTGAATAAACTTCTGATGGGTATTGAGAAGAAAGAAGCACATTTGAGCCCATAAATGAGACAACAGATAAATGAATCTACTGTAGCTATCAACTGTCCTCATTTGCAATATTTCTATTACAACATAATTAGTATGAACAAAAAAGTAGAATATGTATAGTGGTTTATTGTGGCAGAAATGCCAGAGTTTGCTTTTTGTTCAAGGCCTTGAATCACTTTAAAAGGAGGAAGTATGATATTTTAAATCAGAGTCTTTGCACAGAAGCAATGATAAGAGCAAAATTACATGTTGACTAGTTGGGAAAATTTTATGAATGTAGGACCATAAAAGGATAATTTTACATTTCCTTGTATTGTCTGGCAAAGGCAATACGAAACTTACACTGCTTCCTAAAGTCAATGATAAATAAAGGAAAAAGAATAGATAAGTTTGTATTGAAATTGAAGCTTTTCATTTCCAGGTGCTCCTTTCATAAGTAAACATTTATAAATTCTCTTTAGTAGAAATAAACTTTCAGGAGGAAAATAATAGTAAACAGACCCATCACCATCAATATATTATTAAGGAAAATAATAAATCTTGGGTTATAGGGAAGATGCTTCAGATTTAATTGTTTCACTCATTCAACTATTATTTGTTGAAAGGCTATTATGCTCCAAGAAGAGAAAATACAGTCCTGAACCAGAAAGATGAAAGTCTTTATATTCATGGAATTTACATTCCAGTAGGGAGACACAGACAAAACATATGTAAAATTTGTAAAAAGAATACATTTTAAGATGGTTATGAGTATTATATAGAAAATAAAGTAAAATTAGGATAATCAGCTTGCTTAGGAGTGAATACTTGAGATGGGTCTTTAATGAGCATCCCATGAAGAGGGAACTTGAAATATAAAACTTCTTAAGTGGAAATGAGCTTGAGGTGTTAGAGGAAGAGAAAGGCCCTATAGCCTTTCTATAGGTGGTAAAAGAGAGCAAGAGAGGGGAGAGATGAGGGTGGAGGGCCCTAGCTGGACCATGACCTCTTTAGTGAGCTGTGATTTGGAGGTTGGTTATTTTTTCCTGGGTTATTTTTACCTTCTTTGATAATTCCACTTCAAAGAGTGGAAGACCAGAGCAAGACCATGGTGGGTTGGTCTAGGGTAGTGGCAGGGGTGATGGAGAGAAAATAATGAGTTAAGGTATATGGTTCTTGGTAGTTAGGGATCTCCAGAAAAAGAGAACTGATAGGATGTGTATGTGTCTATATATCTGTTTATCTATTTATCTACCTGTCATCTTTCAAGAGACAGCTATTTTAAGAAATTGGCTCCTCCAATCATAGAGACTGGAAAGTCCAAAATCTACAGATTTGGGCAATTGGAAACTCAGGAACCAGTAGATAATTTAGTTCAAGGCCAAAAGCAGTCTAGAGGTAGAATTTTCTCTTCTTCAGAGACTTCAAACTGTTTTCTCTGAAGGTCTTCAACTGATTGGATGAAGCCCACCCACAATATGGATGGAGGGCAATGCTCTTTACTCAGTCTACTGATCTAAATGTTAATCTTATCTTTGTATAAAGAAACCTGCATGGCAACATCTAGGCTGGAGTTTGATCAGATATCTGTGTGCTGTGATCTAGCTAAGTTGACACATAAAATTAACATAGTTTATTTTGGAGCAGAGCCAATAGAGTCTGCTTTTGTTCTAAAAAGTAAAGGAAAACTGAGAATACAGAATCATTCCTAGGCTTATGGATCTGGGTGAATGATGGTACCATTAATGAGAAGGAGAAGCCTGAATGTTCATTAAATACCATGTGTTTAGTATAAAATTAAAATGAAACTACAGATGAAAATTAAAGTCAAATATGTATAAAAACATCTGAAAGAAGAACATTATTTGTGCAAAAAAACTTTCAAGCACCTTTCCTTAAATGGCTAGTTATAACTTGTTGGATGATTAAATTTGGGCAATTAATACGTGCTGGCTGCTTGATATACTTATTATTGATGATGGGATGTTCCTGAGCAAAACTCTCTGAAAAGAGGGAGGTAAGCCTCGATAGGAAAATGCTAGGTGGAAGAGCAAACACAAATTAAATGAAAAGGCAGTATAGCTTTATCATATATATGTGACAAAAATTTTCAGAATTTGTTACCTTTTTAGATTAGAGGAGTCTAGATTTGCATTTGTGTGTGGTAAATTAGCATAGTAATTGTATTAAAACTGTTTATTTTCTGATTTCCTATGTTTTATTGTGAACAAAAACCATAGTATTTAAAATTTAACTTTATCGCCAATGCACTCATTTTGTCATGCTACAACAGCGATTTTCAACTGGTGAGCCATAAGAAATTTTAAAACATGCAATACCTGACCAGTTAGTAAGGTGCATTGACCTCCTTTCTCTTAGGTTTTGAAATAAAAAAATGACAACAGTCGACACAACAATAGCCATCAGGTGTGAGTACCCTACTTTGAACCACAACTTTGTAGGTCATATAATAGAGTTGCATCCTATTGATCACATTGCATAGTAAGATGGTGTCTGATTGTTTAATTCTTGGTACCAGAAATCCTTATATACAAGTATAGGCACCTAATTAAAAAAAATCACTTTGGAGCAAAAAGGGTAGGTAATTACTATATATATTTGCAAATCAATTATACTATTTCTCTTGCCAGACCAGCAAAAAGCATTTTTTTTTTTCTTTTTCTTTTGGGCAGGCTGTAGAATTTTAGTAAATAGTCTATGAGTTTAGGAGATGAAAAAGGTTGAAAATTCTTGCTAGGACATGGACAGCAACAAAATGAGATCAAGTCTGGGCTGGAGTTCAGCTATATGGGAGGAGATTCAGTCCTGTATTGCATTTTGGGTTGGCACATGTCAATTTCAAGGAAGCCAACAGAAGCACGTGTTCTGAATTCAGTCTTCATTGAACCCTGATTACAAGAAGTCAAGCCAGCAGAAATGAGGAACCCATCCCAGGAAGGAATACTGAATTAGGAACCCAGACAAGATAGAGGCAGGCCATCTAAGAAGTGCAGGATGAGAGCAGATATCGGACCTTTGCAGGAGACAATAACCTTTTGAGGCAAAGTCCCATTATAAGGTCTCAATGGATGGTCCAAGAACTGATCTCAGAGTGTAAGTGGTGCTAACCTCAAATGGGTGTTGCAAACAATAAATAGAATATGGATGATAAAGTGCTTTGTAAACAATAATGGACTCTGCTAGTGGTACTATTACTTTGTTGTATTTCACTGGGATGGTTTGAATTAAAATAATGAGTTCATTTAGTCAGATCCTCAAGAATCTGTAATACTACCACCTCATTTTGAAAGAACCATTTAAGTAAAAGGAATTTCGTAAAATTTCCCAAGAAGTGTTAAATTTACATTTATGTCACAAAATTAAAATAATGTATTTCATTTGTCTATTATTTTTTAAAAAATAACAAAAAAGAAGAACCTTACCATGAATTCAATTTTGATTTAAGGAAAGAAATATGCTTACCAGATTCTTTTTTGGCAAGAGGAAGTTGAGTTTTGCCAGCCGGCCGCTATGTATCGTAAACATAAACCGTCTATTCACATTTCAATCACCAGCCCCAAATCACAAGCACCGAAAACACAATCACTTGGAAAGTTAGTAATATAAATGTTACCTTAAATGATAGAAAAAAACACTTATTTAACCTTTACTTCAAACTTCACACATTTTTATACTTTTAAATACATTGATGGATCGTTTTGTTGTTTAACAGTGAGGTTGAGTATGTCAATGAATCAAAGTTCAAATTATATACAGGTACTGACTTTCCTACAGATAGTAGGTTTCTCTGTTATCCTGGAACATAAAACAAAAAATTTCTTTAGTTGCCCCGACCCAGAATATCCAGAAAGGACTTAGTTCAAAGATTTGCTGGACATAAAATGAAATTAAAATTTCCTAAAATTAAATTATTTTTTCAGTTATGGAAAACATCCCTAATGTTATAATTAGAATAATTATTTATAAGTTTCATCAATCTCAAAGAGGGTAGGGGTAAGGCAGATTTGAAAATGTTTTCCAAGATATACGTACGTTTAATTTGATTATGTATTTTATCCATATTCAGATTTTCTTTTCCTATTACCTACTGTTCATGTTTACTTCATTACAATTAGTCCCTTTGTAATGCTCCTTATAACAAATGATTGCAGGCATTTATGGGACCCCCTCAACCCAGCCTGTCCTTCCAGCCTCAGGGACCCCCCAGAAGGGGCTCAGGCAGCACCAACCTCATCCCTCTTCCTGCGATCATGTCTTGAGGGAAATGAAAATGTTGGGG
>PVIW01003557.1:48326-163466 GCA_004026585.1 Noctilio leporinus
CTTCTTCTTCTTCTTCTTCTTCTTCTTCTTCTTCTTCTTCTTCTTCTTCTTCTTCTTCTTCTTCTTCTTCTTCTTCTTCTTCTTCTTCTTCTTCTTCTTCTTCTTCTTCTTCTTCTTCTTCTTCTTCTTCTTCTTCTTCTTCTTCTTCTTCTTCTTCTTCTTCTTCTTCTTCTTCTTCTTCTTCTTCTTCTTTTCTTCTTCTTCTTTCTTCTTCTTCTTCTTCTTCTTGACAGCATCTAGGTACTTTTTAATATATAATGAAGATCACAAGCGCTGTGTGGAAGCAGTGAGCTCCAGTGCAGTCCAAACAGCAGTTTGCAACCCGGACAAAGAGGCACAGAAATTTCGATGGGTGTCTGAATCCCAGCTCATGAGCGTTGCCTTCAAATTATGCTTGGGGGTATCATCCAAAGCAGAATGGGCTAGTGTCACTCTCTACACCTGCGACTCGAAGAGCGAATTTCAGAAATGGGAGTGTGGAAATGACACACTTCTGGGGATCAAGGGAGAAGGTTTATATTTTAACTATGGCAATAGACAAGAAAAGAATATTATGCTTTACAAGGGATCAGGTTCATGGAGCAAATGGAGGATCTATGGGACCACTGATGATTTATGTTCGAGAGGTTATGAAGGTAATAAGCGTTATTTTTTTCAATTTCAAAGTTTTTTCATCTTCTTAGTTGGAAATTAATTCAGGAAAATAAGCATATCTTTATTTAGTCCCTACTAGACATGTTAACTGATTACTTTTGTGTTTTAAATGACTATATGAGAACATGACAGTGAGGAAATTTGGTAAAATGTCCTCAGTGATACTTGAGCCATTTGTAAGTAATAGGAAGACATTAAAAAAATAAAAAAACAAACAAACAAATAAAACCAAACTTTAGCTAAGTTTTTTAAACCATAAGTTATAATTTTTAGAGATGAATTTTCACTGTGGTCTTTGAAACCCTTCCATTTGACATCTAATTGTAGTGATAAATGAATTTAACAGTGTTTCTTTTCCTTTGGTTGAACTTATTTCTGGACATCTGACCATGGAACAATGTTCTTTACCAAGTCAGATTGCTTCAAATGGAACCTTGGCATTATTTAATCATTTGGGTTTCAAAATGTTCCTGATTAGTCAGTCCCCTAATACGTATTTGAAAAGCTGAGGAGTTAACTTGTCATATTTAGTCAGCTTTTTAATAAAATTGTAACATCAGTGGGGCAGGAAACAATTTTATATATATTTGCTTCCTTAAGCTCTTGACAGTTAAATAAAAATCAGAGTATTTAGTCTTCTCTTCTGTTGGCCAAATTCTCTGGTGGCTGCATAGAAACAAAACAAAACAACTAAACAAAAATAAGAAATAACTTGAAGCCCTTTAAAAAGGCTTCATGAGTCAGATGGGGTTAAACTACATTCCAGATTTGGACACTTAGTTACCGTGAAATGTTATCTAGAATGACTCAACATCAGAGAAAGCGCTTGTCTTTTGGGACAAGAGATTACGGCAAAGTTGAATCTAGCTGTTGTAACAAGCAGAGCAGAGGAGTTCAGGTCTTTGTAAGGTGATAATTATCAGCTTTCATTTTTCTTCTATATAAAGAGGAGGGAGAGTAGAAAATGAAGAGTGAGAGGGAGGGTTCAGAAAGAAGTTATCCCAAGGCATTTATTGAACACAATGTAGGTTTAGAAGTTACATGAGAGACAACCTATGTAGTATAATCTTTTCAGCAAAAACAATGGCAAATTACTGGGTAGGTAAGGATAACTAAACTTGATGAAGTTGAGTTCTACAGACAAGACAATAGTCCTAATTGAGGGATTCAACCCAAGTTAGACAGTGCTAAGACATCAGGCTTATTTTATTTTAAAATACACCATTGAAGTTCTGTAGCCCTCTTCCCTTTCTATTCTTTCATTTGCTTTGAGAAAAACATGGATGGGGTTTAGGATAGTGGTTCTCAAATGCTAATATCCTTAAGAATCATCTGGAGAACTTGTTAAAATCAAATTCCTTCTCATTCAGATTCTAAATTAGCATATTGGAAGAAGGTCCATTGACCACACTTGCATGTGGTCCAGCTCTCTCCTTATACTTGTATCTAGCCCTTCAGAGTGTTCATGGAATCCATTCATTGGAATATAATATATGAAAACTGAAGACAGTGCAGAGCAAGTACATGTTGAGTCTAAAGGAAACTGGCTGAGACCAGGGATTCTTTTAAAATAACAGAGTCAGAATTGTAGACTTAGAAGGACCTAAGGGTTGTCTAGAGGTCTGGACCACAAGAGTAAGAGTGAATTAATTAACGTAGTTCCATGATTTGTCAGTGAAGTGGCTGAAGTGCAGCTTGGTTGTTTTAGCCTCATCAGGGCTTTGTGAAATAAACTGAGTTAGTCCTGAAGAGGTGATTTCTGATTGAAATCTATAAATCCAGCGCTAAAAATTCTTTGGCTAATTTAGTAGACAGGACAACTGGGGTCTTCACAGGTTTTCTTCATATGAAGGAAAAGGTACACTAGTATGTAAGAGTGGCATAATTATTCCTGAAACCAGCATGTTCCTTATACAATATGTAATTTGGGAAACCTTGTCCTATAACATAATGGAAAAAGGGCTAGACTCAACCCAGATAATTGACAAAAAACAAACAAAGAAAAAAAACTAATTTTGAGGTATTTGAAGATCAGCCTAGTTTTGAGGAAGTACTGGAGAAGTACAATGAATAAAGGAAAAGAAAAGGTATATAAAGAAACTTTACATTTATTTTACTCTTAATGTATGTTAGGGGTTGTGCTACGTGTTTTGCATACTTTATATTATGTAAATACTTTCTAAAGAACTTTCTAAAGTCATACAATCTACAAAACTTAATTAAGAAAAGAGTGTGCTTACTTAAGACAAATTCCACCAAGTATCAAGTAGTGCAAAGAGGCTAAATACTTCAGTACAGAGTGTCATTATTCCCCAAGGGAAATATCCCTACAAAGGTGGAAACTAAATTTAAGCATACTGGAGAATTTAGTGAGGTGAGCAGGTTGGTTGTCAACGAAGACCTGAGCTTCTCAAATTCTTTTGGCTTAAGCCAAACCATAATGAACAATGATTTTATATATATTTTTATTTTCCCTTCTAGATAAGCCCAGAGCTTCTTACTTTGATCTGTGTGATCAAAGTAAATTTAAAGGAACAATAATGATTGTAAATGGCATCTAATAGTTTTGAGTGATTTCCTTCCATGATGTAGGTTAGAGTTAGGCTCAAATTCCTACCCTTCCCAATGGCCACTGTCGAGGGACTCAAGTGGAAGCTGCCTTTGCAGGAAATAATTATAGGGGAGGTAAGTATTTATTGCGTATTTGGGTTACACAACTGTAAGATAATATCCAATTAGAGAGAGTTCATAATTCTGTGCTTCTAAGCATGAGGAAAGATGGCCTTGTCTCTCTTTTGGAAAGTAAAGGTAAGTCAATTGAGCTGGCTACTTTTGCCTTACCAAAGGAAAGAGGAAATCTCTTCCAAAATACAACAGAAATGAAGTGGTGGTAGAGTTATTTCTAAGTACAAACTACTGTACATACAGACTGAGGTAAAGAGAGAAGTAAAAAGGAGTTCCCTGCATGGGGACATCCAATGTGATCAGAAGGGTAAAACCAGTCTTTTGGTATGCTTCTTATTGAAAGGTCAGTGTGCAGTAGCATCACTTTCATTCTAAATTCAAGTCTATATGTTTCTTGTAGAAATGTACACACTACTGGGCAATGCAAATGGAGCAAGCTGTGTATTTCCATTCAAGTTTGAAAACAAGTGGTACGCAGATTGCACAAGTGTTGGCTCATCGGATAAATGGCTTTGGTGTGCAACCACTGCAGATTATGATGCAGATAAGCTATATGGATATTGTCCATTGAAATGTAAGTAACTTTATCACTAAGAAAAGTTTGGTGCATTTGGTATGGCAATGTAGTGATACCTACTTGCAAATATCTAGAACATTTTTTCTCAAAGTTATTGCACATTTATTATTGCATCATGCCCCACCACAAACCATTATAGATGTCATGACTCCCATTTTATAATGGAGAAATACACTCATTTTAATTGAAGACTATTAGAACACTGGCGTTCTAACTATCAACACTGGGCTGCATCAAATAACTCCTTTATTTTTACTACTTTTCTGCAATTTCCACTTTTTTAAAACATTTTTATTTATTATTTTTTAGAGAGGGGAAGGGAGAGAAACATCAATGCATGGTTGTCTTTCACCTGCCTCCAGCTACAGACCTGGCTGGAGACCTGGCTTGCAACCTGGTTATGTGCCCTGGCTGGGAATCGAACCAGCGACCTTTGGGTTTGCAGGCCAGTGCCACCAGCCAGGGCCAACTTCCACTTTTATCATCAGTTATTTTCTAAGATGTTAGAACAAGTTATACTATATATAACTCAATATATACTTAGTACTAGAGGTAAGCATGCCATTCCCCAAACTTTCAATAATATACCCTTATTAAGCTATAGATTAAAAACAGAATTTGAAGAATGTCACCAGCTTGTAGTTTGATGGAAAGAGACAGAGAGGTATGAAGGGCTTCTGAATTCTGTGTGAATGTAATGAAAAGGGCTCCTCACTGTGAAAATGATAGTAATGATACTCTTCTTAAATGTAATCAAGGGGAGTATTTAATTTAACATAGCAATCAGTCAAATGGAAATGGGTTATTTCTATTCTTGAAGCATTTTTTAAAATGAAAATTTAAGTAGTATTGCAGAAATGCAAAGTAAGTGGTATTGCATTACATTGATGGGAAGGGGCCAGAGCGTAAGAATTCTTGGTTTTCCTAATATGTTCAAGGATCTCTAAAGAAAAAGTGCAGCAGGTTTGGTTGGGACAAGGTGGAGAAGAGCATTGTGTTGGGAGACTTGGAGGGGCTGAAGAAAGAAAAAAAGCAAAAGTTCTTTATTTTGTTCTGCCTTTCACCCCACATCCTCTTCCTGCAGCCAGACAACCCTTTCTAATTTCACCCCCTAAACTTCTTACCTCTGACCTCTTGCTGCTTCAGACTTTTTGGATCAGAGCAGCTCCTGTTTTTGGTTATTACCCGAATTCTCTCCACAGCTGTCCTGTACAGGGGCAGGTATGGAGGAGGAGCGCCAGCTGTGGCCCGGGGTGCTGGTGAGGCCTCCCCAGCTAACCCAGCCTTACTTACCACTCAGCTATTGAGATCGCTCATCAACCCGCACTCACTGTTCCAAGCGTTATGTAAAACAACCCAACTTATTAAACCATTTTAGTCTGTCAAGTGAAAGCCAGGATTTCAGAAATCATGCTTATTTATCTATCTCTTTTGATTTATAGTCCCTAAACATCTCACTAAAACAAATTTCACTTGTCAACTCCGTATATTGTAATTCTCTCCTGTGCTTAGTCTTTCTGTTCTGAGTGAGGACCAAACAAAGCTCACAGTCTTCCCATTCAGAGTAATGTTGCTCCCTCATTCTTGGGTGAGGCCAATATATTTACCTCTTGTTAGCAACCTTTAAAAGTTTGATTACCATGAAAGGTTTATAAATGTCTGATCCCTGTATTAGAAGGCAAAATGAAGCTATTTTTTTTCCTTAGGATAAAGCAATACTTGTTTATCCAGTGATTGGGGGGGTGTCTTTCCCTTTTACTGAGTAGAAATGTTTTTTTCTACATCTGTTATTATAGAGCTTCTTAGGGGTGTAGATTTTGTAGTATCCTGCACCTAAGAGGTACTGCTAAAGGGGTTGTAGGTATGATTTAATTAATCATTAAATGAAGGATAAATAGCCAACATGAATCACAAAAAAACTCACCACCTAGGATGGATGTATGTTGGAAGAATATCTTGAGCATGTTCTAGAATAATTTTTAAGACCTACCACTTGCAATTTATGTATTCCAAATAAAATTATGTAGTTTTTCTCTTAAATGTAAAATAACTGTAGAAAAAATTTGAATTATTTTATTTCAACATGCATTAAAATATAAAGCACATTTTTAATAGCTATCATGGCCTTTTTAAAGGGCTTTGAAATTTCCAATCTATTTCATTTTCCTTGCTTTGTGTTCCTTTCAAAAGAACATTTTTATTTTATGTTAGTCTTAAGCAAGCATTCAATTCAATACAGTAGGATGAGGTACTAGCTATTGACCTTGCAATACCTGATATATGGCCTTTGCATTTGGTAATTGTAATGGTTTTCTTATATTTAGAAATATATATTTCTAAATATATTTCTTATATTATGAGAATCAGAAAAGAAAAAAAAGCCTTTCCCTCAATTCTTCATAGCTTGCAACTTTAGCTTCAAGATAAGTTGTGCTGTTTACTGTGAGATTTGAACAAGTTGAGTAGATATATAGTCAGCAAACTTTTACATTCGGTGACAAATAGATTTTAATTCTTTGATTTAAAATGCAATATACACTTTCTTTAAATGAAGAGTCAAACAAATTGAATTTCCTTCTTTGGTCATTTATATTCCTTTTTTCTATTCCTGAATAAAAAATAATTCCCTCTTTCTTTATATCTTACATTTATTTTTTCCCCTGTATTATAAGCAAAAACTAAGTTTCTAAAAATACTTTTAAAAACATTTCTATCTTCAAACAAGCCTCAAACAGTCTCATTTGAATGATCTCATGTGGAGAAGAATCGATTTGGACATTTATACTAATAAAGTCTCAAACTGTGCTAACTTAATTTAATATCACTAATTCAAATTTATTTTTTATCATAAATATATGTACTGATTTTATACTTAAAACATCTTAGAAACTTCTGTAGTGGTGCCTGAATGAAATGCCAATGTACTTTTCCTCCTCTTTGGTATACCTTGGGACCAAAGTTTCATATCATAGTATGTGTAAGATGAAAGGTCACTTTCATTTTAACTAAAATGAATCATAGTAGCGAATGCTATTTGCTTGTGGAAAACTGCCAAATTTCTCAGCAAGTTGAATACTTCTCAGAAAACAAGAAGTTACACAGTCCTTTCTCCATTCCTTGCAAAGAAATGAAAAGATTATTACTTCATATGACTTAGAAGTAGAATTTTATATTATTAAAAAGACAAAAGAGAAATTCTCATGAAGCTCACGGTAATGTTTCATTTGTTGATTAATTTCCCAAACAGAAATGAAATGCTATAAATAAAATTTATCTACCTATCTAATTGGTCTTTCATAAAGTATAATCAAGTTGATAGAATATACTGGGAATCACAAAATAAGAAAAAATAAGCAAAAATATTTAATTTTTACTCTGAGGGAAGAAAAACTAACAATCTGCCCCTATTATTTCCAGGAGCTACCTATTTTGAGTGTAGTTAGAGGTGAGAAAGTGAAACTCCAGAAGTTAACAAATTAACTCAGGTCAAACCCCTGGTGAGTGACAAGGCCAAGTGCAAGTCCAGATCAGTCATATAATGTGCAGGCAAAATAGTCACCTGCTGAGAGAAAACACATACTTATTTTGTCTTCTCCCTTTACTTTTTTCTAGATTAAGGAGGTTGAGTGGGTTTCTCTATTTTTAGTTTTTGAAATTGCCTCACTTCTCAACACATCTGACCCCAAACATGACAATGGAAAATAGGGATTTGATCCCCTCTTTCTTTCTTTAGGCACGTGAAAGGGATTGGATGTGGTTGAGCTTTTGAAAACTTCCCCTTTTCATTTCAGGAATAAAGAAAATCTCACAGGTACTTTAAAAATAGGTAAAATTAAAAAAAAAAAAAAAAAACAAAGGAAAAGAAATACAAGGCTTGAGGCAATACTGCTTCTAGTATTGTTTAAAAAACATTGCTGAAAGTTTTTTCTAGACATAACAGCTAATTCCATTTGACTTCTTTTACAGTTAAGGGCAGTGAAAATTTATGGAAAAAAGATCCACTGAGTGGCATTTCTTACCAGATAAATTCCAAGTCTGCTTTAAATTGGCACCAGGCGAGGAAGAGCTGCCAACAACAAAACGCTGACCTCTTGAGCATCACAGAAATACTTGAGCAAACGTACCTGACAGGTAATAACATGAGAAGGAAAAGTTGTAAGTCAGATCATGATTATTTTCTTTCTGTATAGTTTATTTTATTTATTTTTAAAGGATTTTATTTATTATCTTTTTAGAGGGAAAAGGAGAGAGACGGGGGTGGGGTGGGGTGGGGTGAGGGGTGGGGAGGGGAAGATGTCACTGTGAGGTTGGGCAACGAAACTTGGCAAAACACTATCTTAGCACCTTCCTTATCAGCAATGCCAACAAATTCCATCTGACAAGATACCAGGCAGCAGAGTGCAAGAGTAAAGGGCATAGGTTGGAACCAGACTGCCTGGGTCCCAGCACAAGGAAGCTGGGGGACTTTGGTAGAGGTCACTTGAGAATACGCTTCAGTGACTTCATTTGTTAAAGGGTAGAGTGTGTGTCAACCAATACTGGGATAGAGCATGTCCCCAGCCTTACTTCACTTTTCTAGGATTTCACTTTGTCTAACTCTTTTCAGATGATACTTCTCATCTACTGGAACACATTTCTCCCATAAGTTCTTAGTCTTCAATTGAACTTGAAGTTGTTTTTTCCATCCTATTTTTGGTGGAAAAAATGTGACATCCATTTACTTAGCACAACCTTGTGAAATACACAACCCAAGCATAACTGGGTAAAAATATTTTTCTATTCCTGGTCCATTTTTGAGGACTGAATTGTGAGCTGCTCCACTGTAATGAAATGTTTCTCACCATAGTTGAGCACCAAGCTTAACATTTATTAATTTTCCCCTTTCAGTATAGGCAACAACTCACCATTTTCTTCTAGTTATTATTAAGAAGCTTGACCATAGAAAAGTGGCCTGACCTCAGTGTGGGTGTTTATAAACTCAGAGATGAGATTTGCCACAGTGTGTGCAACAATACTCTTTGGGGTTGGTTTTTTGGAGTATTTCTAATATTGGGACCAAGCATCAGAGTGATTACTATTTACAACCATGTATTAAAATAAAAAGAAGGAAACACAGAAAGAGACAAAACTAAATTCATGGAAGTGATTAAAGAAGCAAAAAGATGGTTAAAATGAATTCTGGTATTATTAGTGCAACCCTGCATGAGTGAAAGAAAAATCTATCAGAGTTGACATGGTTTCAATTGGCTTTTTTTCTTTTTTAAGGGAATTTGGTTTTGA
Source organism: Noctilio leporinus (assembly GCA_004026585.1). Lineage (NCBI taxonomy): Eukaryota > Metazoa > Chordata > Mammalia > Chiroptera > Noctilionidae > Noctilio > Noctilio leporinus. The sequence goes on from PVIW01003557.1 coordinate 57,523, forward strand.
GCTGTTATCTTGACTCTTACTGGGTTTTACTTGCGTTCTAGCTTTCTGGCAGCCCAAGGACAGAACACAGGTTACTTTTTAACACTTCCCCAGTTACACAGAGGAAAGCAGCAACATGGACAGGACAGCAGCACTGCCCAGGTCTCGACACATTTCCTGGTTCTCAGCTCCCTATCAGGCTCCAGGGGCAGAAAAACCTCCCCTAATCAGCCGGGCTATTGTTGTGTCCCATGAGAGAGCAAATAGCCCTAGGAGATGCAGGCAGAGTTAACCTCAGATTCTCATTTAAATCTTAGCCAAGCCTCGAGAATTTTTGTCAGTGTATTTTAATATTTTCACTTTTCTCCAGGTCAATAATATCATGTATTGTAGGGGGCATCTGATGAGGAATTTAAAAAATAAAACAGAATTTTGTTTTCTTGGAAGGAAGATATTGATGAGATTTGGGGTTTCTTGGGATAAAAACCTAGAAAAAATGGTATGAATGGGGATTATGATCTATTCCATTTTGGGAAACAGTACACTAAAATGGATTTAAAAAGCACCCTTGCATAATTAATTCTACTTTAAAGGTAAGACTTCTTTTATGTGAGGACTTTTGGAGTAAACATTATTTTTTAAAAATATGTAAACCCATCTTATGACTCTGAAATCAAATTGCCTATCATTAATTGCACAGCAGTTGTGTGTGAGACCGTTGGCTTCCACCCATCTCCTAAGTGAATATTATTGTCTTCACTTTATAGTTGAGATAACAGACTAGGAATAAGAAATTAGGAACTTGACTAAAGTCATATTCAGAAAATAGCTGGCTTGGAATTCAATTCACATTTCCTGGGTCTCACTAACAAATGTAAGCAAGGATCTGGTGGTTCCCAAAGCACTAAATGGAAACTTGAATGAAGACGTCAGCAGGTGGTTGCACCACAGATTTCCTCCAAACTGCTGATCTGACTTCACAGCATCTGTGGGACTAGCTGCTTGTATTCCAGCAGCCCATTCCTACATCACCCATTGTCATTTTGCATCATCATTTCTATTTCCAACTTCAAAGATGTTGGTACACTGGACTTTACTTCTCAATTCCTAAATCAGATTTGTAGCTACATGCATGTATGATTAGGATTTACAGAACTGAAATAAGATATAGGAAGTGAAATTTGTCTTGTTACTCTGATCGCCCCTTTTCTTTGGTGGTATTTGAAAAACAAATGGCACCTCAACATAGAAAAAGTAATGCATCCTCTTTTATAATTAAGTTTAAAAGTAGGTATATAACCATTTCAGATAATACATGCAGAAAAATTAAGTAAAATGTTTAACATGTGGAATTCATGCTTTCTATAATAATTCCATAGAAAAATGTTATAGGAAAAACTTGGTCTCATAAAATTACAAAAGCACATCAGAGGAAAAATGTGTGGTTCATGCTCTGCTTTAAGTTACATATTTAACACAAAGTCTGAATTTTGTTTCAAAATCCCACTTTTTTGCCAACCTGACTTCCACATGAAATCATAATAATGGCAGTAGCTTACATTTATTGTGCACATACTACGTGTCAAGTCCTATCGGCATTATTAATTACATTCTTCCAAACAAGCCTAGAAGTACCTAAAGCAGATGAAGAATGTGAAAGGACAGATACTTTTCTTCAAGAGCACTTAATTCTGAATTTAATTTCACTGTCTTTTCTGAATGTGAGTATTGTTTCTGTGTTTGCTTTTGTTGTATAGGATTAACCAGTTCCTTGACTTCAGGACTGTGGATTGGACTCAACAGCCTGAGCTTGAACAGTGGGTGGCAGTGGACAGAGGGCAGTCCATTCCGATACCTGAACTGGTTACCAGGTAGGATGAAGCTTGTCTGGGGTTGAATTCATCTCAACTTAATTTTTCTCGATACCATGGGGACCTTCATGATCTCACATGGTGATCTTGAAGAGAGAATTTAAAAGCTTATCAAATACAGTCCTTTTCTCACCTTGATTTGAAACCTGCCAACTAGATTTGAATAAACTAAAACTGTAAGGTTATACCAGCTTCCTGGGATGAGGGCTTGTCAGTCAGGATTACCCCACAAATCAATACAGGTGTCTGTTACAGTGTAAGTTTTTAGAATGCCCTTGATTTGCCAGGTATAATACAATCGTGGGATAACCAAGCCTTCCACACCTTTGTAATTTTCTGGGAGACAGAAAACACTCTGAACTAATTATTTCTACATTGTCCTAAGATCCAGGCAACAGAACAAGAAAAGGAGACTAAATAATAAATATGTTCCACATTTGCAGCAATTATTCAGAGAAAATGAAAAGACCAATGATGACAAAAAATTCGTTTTATTCACCGTTATCCATTGGTGTTAGTAACTGCTTGAGGTGCACGGCTGAACCTTCACCTCTCCCCCACCCCCATACCAACCATGATCTATTAAGAAAGAGTACAGAGAAAAGTGGTGATGCCTACCATGCAGGAAAGGAATAGCCTATAAGTCATATCCTCATTTACCAGTTCTGCTGTGGAAAACACTGATGTGTTTCTTCATATGGTTGGACTTGTTTTTTGCATTTGGTTTAGGTAATTAAGCTCTCCATTTTTGAAATATTATTAATGTATGCCATTAAAAAGGAAAAACTTCAGTAAAAATAATATTCAGAATAGATGCTGACATGTGACAGGGAATTTTCAGAGGCTATTTTTTGGTTTACATTGATTAGATTTTACTATGAAATACCACCTTCAATGCATGATAGTTACAGGGCTCTCATTAGCCTTACCATAGTATCAGCTCTATTTTTCTTAGCAACGCAGGAAGTAAACATTGATGCAAATGAATATAAGATGTCCATTTTTTATGAGTGAGAATTTGATTTGTTTGCCGACTCACTGAGTCAGATTACACTGGAGAATACCAGTTAGGGTCAATGAAGTCACTAGACAACAATAATCTTTTACAAGGCGATGAGCTTATTCACTTCTGTGGCTTAATTATTGTACATTAAACAATGCAGGGTACTTTACTTATTACTCTTTTTGGGAGTGATGATTATAATATTTAACCACCTGCATGCTAAGAGTTCAGTGAAAAAATTTGGAAGTTAACTTCAATGAAGCTGAGAAGAAATTAGGATATTAATAAGAAAGAAAAAGAAATGGCCTTTCTTAATAAATTAAGTTACTGAGAAGTAAGTACAAATTCAATCACCTTATGAAATAGTGTGAGATTTTCTTCAAACTAAAATTAGAAAACTATGGGATATTAGCAATTATTATTGTATAAATTGTTCAATCAAGCACTCAATTGGGTACGTACCACCAGGTAACATATTTATTTAAATACATTCACATTTGGGGAGGCAGAGGCAAGGAAGGGGAGCAGCTTAGACAAGAACCTAGTATAAAGGAACCATGGACATGGACAACAGGTGGGATTGACTTTGGGGGGAATGGGTGGGTGGGGAGGGGGACAGAGGGGAGCAAAAATGGGATGGATGTAATACAACAACAATAAAATAAATAAATACATTCACATTTGAAATGAGGATATTTTACACAAATGATGTGCAAGTATAAATCAAATACATAACTATGGTAACCATTGAAAGGCAACTAGTTGATATATTAAAGTTGGTAGTCATGTTGGATTGATAAATAAATGTATAACATGATTAATTACTTCATATATTAATAACCAATAGCTATAAAATTTATTTTTGTTTCTTGAAAGTTTTTAATACTGACGCTGATACTTTATCTGTTGGTTCAATTATATTGTGAGTTTGGTCATAATATCAACACATTTTAAAAACATACTTACCTTTACACAGTTTTTTCTTTTTGTACTATTCAAACAACTTTCAAAGACATTTGACAAATGTTTCCTGGAGCAGGTAACATGTTTCCTGTCTTACAAGAAGGGAGAGTGAGGTCTGGGTCAAAGTTATACATATGTCAAAAGTCACAAAGCAGTCATTAACAAAATGTGGCTTATTCACCTTGTCTTCAGGTGTGAAATGGAACTAGCATGTACCTATTGTATTAGCAAAGTTGACTTTATCTGATTCTTTAATGTTCCCATAAAAAATGGGATGAGGGGTTAGCTGTTGAAAACATCTTTTGTAGGCTGAGTTGAAAACCTTGAGTAGTTTTGAGTGCACTCAGTCAGTATTCCCTCCCCATGTTGCTGCCTCCAGTGTCCCTTCCCCATTGTTCTCCTTCCATTGACTTTCTTTTCTGTCTCTTTCTAATTGGAGAAAGTTTTCTCATGTCTAAAAACTCCTTGTCTTGTCCTCACAGTTAACTTGACTTTGTCTTTTTGACAATGTTTAATAGAGCTGGTTTGGAACATCATGTGTTCTTTGGTTAGGCACTTCTCTTAGAGGTAACAACCCAGTGTGATGATTGTTCAGACTTTAAGGCCTAGCTGTATCATTTGATGTTGTGAAAAAAAGTTATTTCCAAGAAGTAAACTTGTGTAATCAAAACTTTTGGCATTGGAATGATCCAACAACAATAAAACAGACATCGATCATGGCTTTTGCTCTGTAGTTGGTAAATGTTTATTTGTGAATGTGTGGCAAAAGATGGAATGGGGCCCCATTAAGCCCAAAGGATGAAGACATTGAGAGGCTATCTACTTGTTACACCTCTAATAGTTCCACTTCGTTTTTTTCTTTTTCCCAAAGGAAGTCCATCCACAGAACCTGGAACAAACTGTGTGTCACTAAATCCTGGGAAGAATGCTAAATGGGAAAATCTGAACTGTGCTCAGAGACTAGGCTACATTTGTAAAAAGGGCAACTCAACTTTGAATAATTTCCTTGTTCCCTCAGGTAAGTGACCTATTTGAACTGATGTGTATGAGATATTATTTAAAAATAAAGTCATAGCCCAGTCATAACTATATGAAATGACAGGCTTGGTGGGTAATTTATGGAGTAAGCTTAATGATATTTCTACAAAGTTTCTTTCTGTTGATTACTGCTGCTGATCACTACCATTTCCTGAGTGTGCTGTGGCCTCCATGCAGGTATAAAGCCCTTGACAGGACAACCACAAGAATTTTATCTCCATAGCAACCCTATGATATAGATATTATTCACACATTTTAGATGAAGAAAAAAATATTCAAAGTGTATGTAAAACTTGCTATGTGACAAACTTGGAATCCAGCTATGAAATACTCATTTAGGGTCTATCTGGGCTCTAATGCTATTCAAATGAACACCTTACACTGAAGTCTTCACAGAAATGGAATAAAACATCCAAAAAGTAGTAACTAAAATTTATGTATCGGCTAGACCCGAGGAAAAAATTCAACTAAGCTCTCTATTATAATTTTATAGAATAATTAAATTACTAAGGCAAAAACAAAACTGCATTATTTTTACAAATTAGCAAAAAGCAAAAAAAAAAAAAAACCAAAAAAACCAAAAAACAAAAAAGTATTTTTTTCACTATCAGTTATCTTTGGAGAAACATGTCATTGAAATTTATGGCCCTGACTGGTGTGGATTGGGTGCTGCATATAAACTGAAAGGTTGCTGGTTTTATTCCCTGTCAGGGCACTGGGTTGCAGGCGAGTGCCTGGTTGGAGGCGTGTAAGAGGCAATGGATCCATGTTTCTCTTGCACATGGTTGTTTCTCTCCCTCTTTCTCCTTCCCTTCCCCCTCTCTAAAAATAAATGAATAAAAAATTGTAAAAAAGAAATTTATGTATGTACATATGTATACGTACACATACATGCATGTATATTGTACTCAGGAAATATGATGGCGTGTCATCCTTAACTTTTCTCCTTGAATTTTAAAAGCAATTTTATTTATTTTAAAATATGATTGACATGGCTAGAAAGTGAAAAAAGTACAAAGATAAATATTATATTTTCCTTCAACTTCTTCCAGCTCCCAGATCTCCTCCCTGCATATTGTTTCTGGATGTATATCCTTACCTATTTATTCTGTGGCTGTATAAACAAATAGATTTATAATTATTTTTATCTGTTTCATATAAATAGAAGCATATTATACATATATTCTTGACTTTTCATTTAATAATAATTTTGGACATCAGTCTCTGTGTAGCACATAAATAACTTTTGTGCAAATTTTTATGGCTGCACAATAGGTATCCCAGAGAGACTATATATACATATATAGATATTTTTTGACAAGCCTCCTATTAATGGACCTTTAGTTTATTTCTAATTTTACATTACAAATAATCCTACAATGAATAACTTTCTACACATGTCATTTCATACATGCGATAATTCCTAGAAGTGAAGTTGCTGGATCAAAGAATAGCTGTGTTCATAATTTTAGTAGATGGAGATATGGCCAAGATCTCCAATGGGTATAGATGAGGTTCCCAGTTGCTGGGTTTGATCATACTTTACAGGTCCACTATTCTGCCTGTGGCCTGCCTCAGGGAGACCACCACCATTTATCTCCTTTATTGCTCCTATGAGAGAAATAGTATTATTCTTCCTTCTTAGAAGAGCCCATAAAGTTCACCTTCAGAAGGCTTGGAATTGCCACTTTGGGGAACAAGAGAATGGTTGTTTTATAGTTTCCCTGGTACAGGAGGTAAAATTCTCTAACTTGGCCTTGTTATTTAATTCCCTAATGTTACCAAGCAAAGTGGGGTCATTCAAGTGGTGCCTTGGTGTATGACCCAGCAATTAGTGTTGAGAAAAACGTGTCTTTATTTATAATATTCCAACCTTGGGGGAGCTCTGACCCTTATTTTCCCCCTAGACCCAACACTTCCCTTGCTCCCCCAAACGCTATATAAACCAAAACCAAGCTCCATAGTTCCCCCTCTCTTATCTATCAGCTCTGTCCTTCAGGATCTGGGGTATATGGTCTCCATATAATAGTTCAGTAAAGCATGTGCCCAGTTACACTGGATCATGGTGAAGTTCAGGAAAGACACAGGTCCTAAGAGAGCCTCCTTTCCATATGTCTAGAGTTCCAAGAGTCCAGATAGAGTCTGGGTCTACAAGGCAGAGTCCTTGGTGGCTTCAGGAGTCAGCTGGAGCAGGCACATTCCAAGCAGCAGCATGCCTGTTTTCTTACTAGCCAGGTCACATGGCTAAATCCTGACTACAAGTTGCATAGTTGTTTGCTGCTTCCCGAAGGGCTGCTACAACATCCTCCTACATCCTGGCACACTTCCATCCTGCTTCTCTATCATGGCACAATTTCCTCAAGGCTGCCCACCCTTCTTTTATTTTTTTATTTAATTTTTATTGTTGTTGTATTACATCTATCCCCTTTTTACTCCCTTCTGTCCCCTTCCGCACCCACCCACTGCCCCCCATGGACTTGCTGTCCATGTCCATGGTTCTTCCATACTAGGTTCTTGTCTAAACTGCTCCCCTTCTTTGCCTCTTCTTCCCCCTCCCCCTGCCCCTTCCCCCTGCCTCCTGAAGGCCTATTCACTGTATTCATATATCTGTTTCTGTTTTGCTTGTTGTTTATGCCCACCTTCTTTTTTTTTTTTTAATATTCTTTTCTATTTATCTTTTTTTTTTTAAAGATTTTATTTCATTATTTTTAGAAAGAGGGGAAGGGAGAGAGGCAGAGAGGGAGAGAGACATCAATGTATGGTTGCATTTCACCTGCCTCCAGGCACAGACCTGACTGGAGACCTGGTTTGCAACCTGGTTATGTGCCCTGGCTGGGGAATCGAACCTGCGACCTTTGGATTCGCAGGCCGGAGCCTTATCCACTGTGCTACCAGCCAGGGCTCTCCTTCTTTTAAATCCTGAAAGCTATGTATACCTTTTGCCCTGGGGCAGTAGCACAGCTATTGTCTAGCTATCAGCTTCCCATAGATACGCAAAGTACCATAAAAGCTGAATAACTTCCTCCTCCATTCCCCAAACCTTGGCCTGAGGGGAAGATCTGTATCCCAGTTTCACCAGTTTTAGGTTCCTTATCTATGAAATGGGAATACTGATACCCATTGTCTATGAACATTTGTTCATATTCTCATATAGTATATTATTCTTACTTCTCTGCTTTTCCTCACCTTACACCACTTGCTACCCTTCATTCTTTTTCGGTTTTTGAACTTCCCTATATACTTTGTGGGTTGATCATTCTATCTTATTTATAAAGTCAAATAAGTCCGATCTTGGAAAAGCATATCAAAGATCACATTATACAGCATGCATGACTGGTGACCTGTTGGGCAAGAATTCCACCTTGAACCCTGTTGGTCTTTGCAATATTTCCCTATTTATCTGTAATTCCTGGGTCCCTAGAGCTGCACTGTCCAGTTCAATAGCCTGTTTACCATGTGGCCACTGAGCACATGAAATATGGCTAGTTCCAACTTAAATGTGCTACTGTAAGTGTTAAATACATACTGGGTTTCCAAGACACTGCATGCAAAAAAAAGTAAAATAGCTCATTATTTATCATCACATACTAAAATGAACATTTTGGATAAATTGGGTTAAATAAAAATGTATTACTAAAATTTACCTGTTTCTTTTTACTTTTATTTAATATTGCCCCTAGGAAATTTATGATTGTGTATGTGGTTCACATAACATGTTGATTGGACCGGTCTGCTCTAGAGGAACAGGCTATCTTTTCTGGTTGCCCCATGGAACTCCCCTTCACTGCTTGTTTTCATGTTTTAAAATATTTATAAAGTTCAGCTGATCAGGTTTAGAAGTCCTGAGCATCTGCTGACATTATTTTTAGCTTCCTACACAGCAAAACTAAAATATCCCACCAGAGTGCTCCAGAGCTTTACTGTTTTTTGTTTTTTGTTTTGTTTTTTGTACCTATGGCAAGTGTGAAAATACAAACTGCATTGAGGGAGTTTTGGGAAATATGTATTTTCTATTACAATAAATTGATTATAATTGGTCATTATAACCACCTATTTATTTGAATGACTACTGTGCACAGAATCCTGGGCTGAAACAAAGATGTTGCAAGTAGGTGCAGGGTTTCAGAGAAAATGAGATGGATACCTGTTGTAGGTACAATTTTTTAAAGAAGAGATTTCTCATTTAGCTGTATCGTAAAATGAAAGTTGCATTCACATATTTTTTATTCTAAAAGCAAACACAATGCAGTCTTTTGTGAATTCCAAGAAGTAAAAAAATAATCCTACCTTTATTTTCCCGTAACTATGAACTCTTTTTTTTTTTAAACATTATTTTAAAGATTTTATTTATTATTTTTAAAGAGAGGGGAAGGGAGAGAGGAAGGGAGAGAGGCAGAGAGGGAGAGAAGCATCAACATATGACTTTCACCTGCCTCCAGCTACAGACCTGGAAAAACAAAAACAAAAACAAACTCCTTGCCTTTTAAATGATTTCCAAACTCTTTTATTTTTTTCTAGAAAGTGATGTGCCTACTACCTGTCCAAGTGAGTGGTGGCCATACAGAGGTAACTGTTACAAGATTATCAGGGAGAAGAAAATCCAGAGGGATGCTGTGACTGCATGCAGGAAGGAGAGTGGTGATCTCGCCAGTATCCACACCATTGAGGAATTTGGCTTCGTTATCTCCCAGCTGGGTTATAGTAAGAACTACACCAATAATGTGCTTGACTGGCATCTTCCCCAGTGGCTGCTCATGTCCGGAAAATTTAATCATAAACATTAAACATAATAAATTCAAATGAATAATTCAATGATCAATTTAATAAATTGAATGATAAATATGAATCATTCCTAAAGTATAAAAATTATATAGTATTTGAAGGAATTTTGATCACTAAGCTAATTTGATTTTTCTTTTAATATGTCATCCATTATGGATACTTTTAAAAATATGATTTTTTAATATATAGTCTGTATTCAGAGCATTCTACCTTCAATTTGTCATTGGTATTTCATATTATTTTATCTTACAAGATAGGTCTATAAATGAAGCATCTCATACTTGGGATTTTTATTCTCATGAACCTAGCTAATGCTGCTAGAATGTGGTGTGGTAAAAGGTATGGTGTAGTTAGATGCTGGCCCCAATCTTTTAAAGAAATTTATGTGTCCATTTTAGAGTTTTTAGATAATTTAAGAAGTGTATAGGAAATGTTGTAACTTAAATAATGTAACATTTTCCCAAGATGATAAACATTTATTTAAAAAAATGGGTAGAATGAGTTGGGAATGCTTATCATGAAGAGGAGGGCAAGGAAGAAAGCTGACAATAATGAACCCTCCTTGGTACTTGCTGATTAAATGATTATCATTTTCTGCTTCCACTGATGAGCCTTTGGAATAGCTGCAGCGGTTCATTCCCAGCAAAGAAAACAAGAGGAAGCGGATGGTGGTGAGGGTGGGGGTTGCTTCCTGACACTGCCTGACCATTAATAGGAGTGGGGGGAGGGAAGAGGAGAAGGCAATTGACAAATAGAAAATTAGAATAGTTTCAGAGAAAGATTTAAAAGATTGCCTAACACTGCTAACTCCTAGCACCAGTCCAGATAGAATCCTCCCTCCTCCGCTTTCCTAGCTGAGCTTATTTGGCCATGATAATACACTGTGTTGCTTTTAACAATTTCTTGATTATTCTACATTTACCTAGATGATAATAATGTAATCAAAACTGATGTATCTGACTAAAACATGACATATGATACTTATAGTAGGTAATGGAGATTGCAAATGAATCCAGGAAAAAAGTTTAGTTAGGATGCTGCAGGGGTATATATGGAGGGAAGATAAATATCTGATTTATTCTGCAAAAAATAAATAAAATTAAATTAAATAAAGGTGATGCAGCAGTAATGTGCAAATTTTGCTGTACTTTATGTAATAGGAGATATTTATGTGTTTATTGCTATGGTTGTTTTGGGAAGTTAGATGACAAAATTTGCTGTTATTCAATTTGAGAATTCATACATTTTCACAAAGGAAGCCTTTTCTTTTTACTATTGATAAGGATTTCTTGAAAACAATGAAAATGATATTGATAAAAGGATAGTTATAAAATTTTAAAAAATTGTTTCTAAATCAACAGCCTACGAGGCTTTTTTTAGCTAGCCGAAATATCTTTTATGTTAATCATGGAACTTTAGTGGATGAATGGGGACCTGCAACATAAATTATGACTATACTAATTAAGACAGCTTCTATAACTGATTTATAAAAATCAGCCTAACAACTTAACACCCACATCTTATTAATTTTTGAAGCATCAAAATTGTGTTTTGTAATTACCAAAGCTAGAGGAGGAGAACAGTTTAGTGAGAAAAATGTTTATAGAAAACTCTTGATATTTGATTATAATTGTGGAACTTGGGAGTTAGGGTTTTGGTAGTCTTGAACCTAAATCCTTAAGGGGTGGGTACGTGAGGTCATTTTAGTCTATATTGGCTGCTCGAAAAAGATTATGACCTGTTAAATCAAGTGAAAAGAAAAGAGATCATCCTGGCAACTGTCCGTCACATTCTGTGGCCCTGGAAACATCTGCAGGGGTTGACACCAGGCCAGCTAGGGACTTCTCCAAAAGCAAAGCTGAGTGACAACTTGAGGAGGAAGAGGCCAGCTAAACTGTTCAGGGAAATACCCATACAGTGTGACATTTTTCTCATTTTCTGCTATACAAAATCATCTTAAAAATCCATTGGCAAGTAATTCTATTTTACAATTCAAAGACTATCAATCAAAAATTCATGATGGAATCCACAGTAGTACAATTAAATATTAAATTGCGCATTCTTTTATTTTTAAAAAAAATTGGAGTTATATATGTTTTTAGCCATGAAATCCCAGGCCTTCATCTCATTTTAGTTAGGATATTTAAAATTTTAAAAGTATAACAACTAATAAAGTCAATAATGAAAATTATAAAATTTTAAAACAAAATGATCACATTTTATAACCAGACCTGATTGTTTTTGTTTAAACCTTTATTTGCTATTTGGGTTCTTCTGGTATTTCATGGTGAAAATAATTCTAGATTCATTTATATCTATAGAATAATAAATAGTGCCAAATGTTGGGACATAGCCCAACTTCTCAGTTTATGCATCTTTTCACTGTATATCTAAATCATTTTCACTCAGTAACAACAGTCAGTAGAATAAAATGTTACTGATAACAACAATTAGTAAAATAAAAGTAGTTTTTAATTTCTATTATTTTGAAACATGAAATTTAATAGTAGTCAAATAATTTATATATAAATAAGTGTCTTTTTTCCAACATGATGAATGCAGTTGATATGGTAACAAATCAACAACAGCAAAAAAACTTCATAGGCTAGGTGGTAATGATACATTCACCTCAATTTCATTTTTGCAGCTGTCAGGAGGCAGAATTTGCAGTAGCACAACAAAAGAATAGTCACATTTACAAGGTTAAGAGTACACATTACACAATTCAACTAAAACTGACAACATAAAGTGTAGCTCACATTTCAGCCTATAGTATGTAGATGAGATTAACACTCAAGGGGATGGTCCTTTATGGTAGTTACAGCATCAATAGAGTAGAACTACTGTTGAGAGCAAAGGGCCTTCCTTTCTTGATAACCTCCTGACCTTTGGAATGAAAATTTTGTGTAATTACTCCTGTGTCCTTCTTCTTGTATAGAGCCAGAAGAAGATGAATTATGGATTGGCTTAAATGACATCAAGATTCAAATGAACTTTGAATGGAGTGATGGGACCCCAGTAACATTTACCACATGGCTCCCTGGAGAACCGAGCCATGAAAACAACAGACAGGAAGACTGTGTTGTGATGAAAGGCAAGGTGAGGCACCACTAATGAGTAATGTCTATGGGGAATTTTTCCCACTTGTGACATATAGTTGTTGAGATTGTTTCTAGTCTAGGTTGTTAATTGACATAGATCAAAGTTGAACCAAAATTCAGATTCAGTTACCTGAATCTCTCAAATTTTCAAGACACCCAGAAAAGAAACTAACAGAAATTTTTGGTCAAGGTTGAAATGGACCATTAACTATAATATTCATATAATATTCATATATTATTCATATATTATTCCTGTGCTGGGTTCTAAATGGTACTATATATACCTATGGCTTGACTAATCAATTCTGAGCATTGGTTTGACTTACAGGTGGTTGCTCTGAGCAGATACAGACATAGTTAGACCTATTCTGGATCACACAGTCTGGAATATGTGCTCAGTAGCTACATTTGTGTGCATGTTGTTTTGCTTGTTTGTTTTTGGTTACATGAAGGCGTCAAATAGGAAAAGATCTCTCTAAACAGTGGGTCAGATACCTAAGATACAGAAACATAGGAGCTTCAATCTCACTTGACATCCCCATAGCCAGGATTCAATTTGCTGTTAACTTGTAAAACGTCAATTGACCTTTCCTTCACATAGATGTTGCTTTCCCTTAATAACCTCAAATCTTTGTTTTCCTTTTCGAAGTCACAATTATAAGAAAGTAGCGTCAAAGTCCAGCAACTGATAATCATTCAGTTTTTCCTCTTTGCTTTCCGCAGGACGGATACTGGGCAGATTTGACCTGTGAGCAGCCTCTTGGCTATATCTGTAAGAAGAAGTCACAACAAGCCCAGGGGCCGCAAATAGTGGAAGTAGAAGGAGGCTGCCAGAAAGTGAGTAGAGGCACACGCAATGATTTTAGATCAGCCATGTTAGATGATACACTTGGCTTTATTTTCGCTGGGGAAAGGACTTCATTAATTTCGTAGATAGCCAAAATTTTCACTGTTTTGGATCCTTGTTTTCCCTAATGACTCTTCAGGTGTTCTTGACAGTTGTTATGGGTTACTTGTGGCCTGTAGCTCCTTGTGGAATGTTATGGGAATTGAAGGAAAGAGAACAGGGAATAAAATGACACACTGAATGGAGCTTGGAGAGGTAATGAAGGCAGGTCATGGGACAAGGTGTCATTGAGGTATTGAGAATCTATGACCCTGTGGGTTGTCAAGGACATTTCCAGTAGATAACATTAAGTTGCAGAGAGCAAACCATTCTTAGTCACTTTTCTGTTTATCATATTTCTGATGAGCCTGCTTCTGGTGGGGCCTCCTCCCAGCAGATGACTGCAATGAGAGGCAGAAAGCTAAACTCTAGCTGGGCATAGCAGTCACTCCTTCAAGCTGAATACAGCCATGTGCTCCTACCCTGCATCTGCCTCACCTGTGCAACAGTCATTAATACCCCATGGGTCTTAGATTTCTTTGAGGTGCAAGTATGTGATTTCTGCAAATAATTTCTAAAAGTGAAAGACACTACAAAATCCAGGGTGTATAGTTATTATTTTCCTGTTTGGCTGCTGAGTCACCCATCTTCCGCTTTTTCCTCTTTCACTTCTCTTGGCCAAAAATAAAGTAGAAAAGCTCTTTCTTTCTAAGAGTATCATGTTGTGATCAAATAACCTTATAGCAAACACCAATAAGATGAGAATTCATGAAATGTTATTTAGTACAGCATAACTAAACTATAAAGAAACATGGAGCAGATACAGAATAATCACAGGCTGCTAGGGATATAAAGGATCTTAATGATGACAAAAATTTCACATTTAATATTTTACATTCTGGAAATTTTAATTCAGAGAAACAATGGCTTTCTTAGAGTCACTCAGAGGTAAGACTAGATTCCTTTCTCTGTCAACAGGTACTGCACTTCCACTACTGGTTTTATTCCCACTACACTTAGTCTTTGCTTAAACATATGCGTATATAGGAGATTGTATTGTATATTGTTGTAATTTTTTATATAAATAAGAAATACTCCTTAAGCTTTATTACTTCTATGTAGTCTATCAAAGTTGTATAGATAGCCTATTAATTGTTATCTGTATGTATATATATAATCTGATATAATTTAATCATTAGGATAGTAATAGAAACATAGGAAAATATTTTAATACAAAGCAACTGTTGAGTGCAGCTATTATCCTCTCATTGATCTTAAAGGATAAATATTATGTTCTTAATTAGATAGAAAAGGCAACTGAAGTTCAGAGTTATTACGTAATTTGGCCAGTTTAAAAGCACTGGCTCTAGGCAATGAATGCCTCAAAGAGGTGGGAAATAGAGGGAAAAAAACTCACCAGCAAAGAAATGTAAGACTTTTTTCTTTTCTTTTTTGCCTGGGCCTGGGCACTAGGTGGTGTAGGGGCCTTTTGAAAATTTCAAAATGGCAGGCCTGCTGTTATACTGATCTGAATGCAGTTTCTGATTCATTGCTTACCTGTGTGGGAAACACTGAGCTAAGAAATTCACATAAAATGGTCCTGAGTTGATGTCTGACAGATGCAAAAGTGAATTCTCTCTATACAGAAGTCCCTTTTTCCAGGCTGGCTAGGACTCCCACAGAGGAGTTTGAAATTCAAAAATATCAAATGTACCACTAGGAGCTTTAGATGGAGGAATTAATGGATACGATATTAAACTGAACGTGTTTTAAAATGCGTATAGAAATCAAAGGTGTGATTGACTCTATGGAACAGTCACCAAGTTTTGTTATGTAATGTTTTACTATTATTCAATTCTAAATATTTTTGATTTCCATTGATTTCTTTGAGCTGGAATGATTTAGAAGTGTGTGTATGCTCACGTGTGCATACATGTGCATGCGTGTGTTGACATTAATGGGGGTTTTGGAAGTAGTAATGGAAATTTTGTTTGCTTACTAGTTTCTAAAGAATTAGGAGGTACTATTGATTTTAATTTCTCTTCCTTGTGAGCATATAAAGCTTTTTGTTGTTATTTGTCAAGATTTTCTTTATAGTCTAGCCTGTAGTTGGTTTTTGTAAATATTCCACATATATTTGAAGAGAAAGATCTTTGATAATTAGGTTCAGGGGTTTATATATGTTGACTAGATAAAATGTAGCAATTATATGATCCAGATATTTTATATTTCTGATATTTTTGTTTGCTTGACAAAATATTCTTCTGTCAACTTTTACTTTAAATTCCTTGATCTGTGTTATAACTTCCTGATGAAACTGTCCTTTAATTGTGCAATTACTTTGTTCATAAAATTAATTTTAAATAATATTGTTACAGAAGATATCTTTAGCTTGATATCTCCTTAGAACCTCTTTTCCAATTACTTTTAATCATTGTAATTTAGGAATGGTTCTTGTAAATGTATATCTGCATTTTTAGTTTTAATCTGAGGATGCCTCAGAAGGAGAGAGAATGACTGCCGCTCACCCATTTTGTATCATAATTTGTCATATGAGGAAGAATACACTGCTGTTTCCTTTCTTCATGTAAATGATTTTCATTGCAGTTCAGATTAGGCAGCTTTATGTTTTTTTAGTTCTCTTGTTTATCAGTTTACATTTCATGGTAGAGGGATTATTAAAATATTATCTAATATGTATGTGTGATACTCTGCTCTATAAATTTAACAGGGCTGGAAAAGGCATGGCTTCTACTGCTATATGATTGGACATACACTGTCAGCATTTGCAGAAGCAAACCAAACCTGTGTGAATGAGAAGGGTTACTTGGCAACTGTGGAAGACAGGTATGCAGTAATCTCAACTGTATTTTAAGATGTTAAATAATAAAATATTTTCAGAAAAGCCTAGGTAGCAATGTGCTTCAAATTTATGAGTAAATTACATGGGATTATGAAGTATGATTTGCAAAAGCAGAAGATTAAAAGTCATATTCTTACTTGAATTCTTCATTGTAAACGTTATAAAACATTGTTACTTTTAGCACTGTAAAGCAATGTTCAGAACTGTTTACTAATACTCTAGTAAATGCAATTTATGGATATAACTTTTTCTAATATGTCAGTTTTTTTGAAGCAGGAAAAATAAGTAAAAATTTTCAGCTCAAAAATCCCACTTTTTCTTTCTCACATTTTTTTTTGTTACCAGAAAGAAGGCAGAAGGGTTTACTGAATATGTGTATTTTATTCATTTTCCCCCTTCTCCCATTTTTTTTTTTCGCTTTCTTTGCCAGGTTTACTACACTTATAGTTTAAGAAAATCATGTGTATTTAAAGAATTTTATGTAAACTTTGACCTCTGTAGTCCCATTTATTTTGAAGATTTTAGTGTTTATTTAAGTTCCCCTACGCTTTACAAAGCACTGGAATAAGTGCAGGAGAAACTTAAAAGAAAAATTTAAATGTCCATGTCATTTTCAGTAAAAGGTAAAATATTATTGCATTGTAGTACAAATTATATTTATTGGCCTTTCAAGACAGACTCAATAAAATGTAGAGGATGCTATTGATATTAGAAATCCTTTGATAAAAATGAAAGATGTGCTATGATTTGTATGGATTTTATAAAAGGACTTCTATTTCAACCCACACCCATTCTTTCATGTACAATTAAATGTCTAATGCTCTGTGGTGCCCTGATATTATGCTAACAGCTGAAAATCAGAACATAGCTACTTTTTATCTTATGACAAAGAGATGAGCTGCACATCTTTAAGTATGGTAGGGACATATTCTGATCTACACCGTCATTGACCCTTTAATCTACTGGAGCGGAGATTTGCTTATATTTTATATTTTAAGTTGATTGTTCTTGGTGTTTTCTGATATTTATATTCAGAAGCTCACTAACTGCAGTTAGAATTGTTGTTTAGACATTTAAGAAAAAATAAGTGTAGAACTTAAAACTTTTTTAGGCTTGTTCAGTTTAGGGAATGGAACGATTCAGTCTAGGGTCAAACTAATGTTCTGTTACAGAAGCTTTCTCTGCATTTCCCTCTTGCCTTTTTCTGGAGCCATCCACATGCCTTTTATTCCTGGGAACTTTGGGTACCACTTTTCTTTGGCTCCAAAGAGAGATTTTTGCCTACATTACTGTCTCATTGTCTAGTGTTTGTCAATTAAGACAAATGTTGGTTTCTTTACTAACCAAATTGTGTTATTACCATATTATGCCAGATATATTGATGAGATCCAAAGGGAGAGAAAATGTTGGAATTTGTGAATCTGCTCCCTGTTCTTTCTAGAGATTGAATCTCTGCTTCTCTATATTTCTTAATATTTTTCTGTTTCTGTGCATAGATATGAGAAGGCAGTGAAGGGGGAAATCCACACAGATTTTCCATTTGTATATCTTTTGATAATATTATGACCTCTTAATTTACTTAACCAAAAATTATGCAGAGCGTTTGAAATATTTGAAAAATGGACGGATTTTTCTTTTTAATATTTTATTTATTATTTTTAGAAAGGGGAAGGGAGAGAAGCAGAGAGGGAAAGAGACATCGATGTGTGGTTGCTTATTACCTGCCTCCAGCTATGGACCTGGCTGGAGACCTGGCTTGCAGCCTGGTTATGTGCCCTGGCTGGGGAATCGAACCAGCAACCTTCGGGTTTGTAGGCCAACCAGCGCCTTATCCACTGTGCCACCAGCCAGGGCTTGATTTTTAAATAATGTATTTTAAAATGCTGTAGTTTTTTCCTTTCCAGTTTCAGAATTCTCATACATTTTGAGGACAGAGGGGCTGGTTAGGAATAGGGAAATGATTTGATTATATTTAAATGATTTTATTCACTCAGCTGTATAGTTTTTTACCTTCATGAGATCACATTTCCATAGTGAAAATTTGCATAATATAAATAGCACAGAAATATCATGAAATGTAGAAATATGTTTCATGTTGATAATTAGAAGCATTTACATAAATATTTCTAAAGTCTAGTTTAATTATTTTTTCAAAAATTATTTTTTTATTATTGCTTTTTAGATATGAACAAGGTTTTCTAACTAGTTTGGTTGGATTGAGGCCTGAAAAATATTTTTGGATCGGACTTTCAGATGTCCAAAACAAAGGGACCTTTCAGTGGACGATCGAGGAGCAGGTGCAGTTCACTCACTGGAATGCGGAAATGCCAGGTACGTGCAGAGTTTCCTCTGAACTTTGTATTTATCATGCATGTCCATTGGGCAAAGCCTGTCCTTTCCTATATACCTATCCAAATGACTATGTAAATCAATTATACTTTCAGTATTTTGTATTCTGCTCTATCTTTGCTTTTCTTTAAAAAAAAAAACAACAATTTTCAAATAGTTTACCATGGTCTCAGGAAACACGGAAAACTGCTAGGTTATTGGTTACTGCTGTATTTGAAAAATATGAAATCCTAAGTGATCACAAATGTTCCAAATGGTTAACTTATTTCTGAAAGCTTAAAACGAGGCTAATGGGATGCACACCATTTCAGTGTAACTATGAATAGAGATATTAACGTGCTTGAGTTGATAATGCTTGCATGGAACTCATTTCCGTATCTTGTATGTGCCATCGTGCGTAGTCCTTTATGCGTGTTGGGTTTTATTTTATCGGTATAAGAAACTTCCAAGGTAAATTTAAGTTATCTCCATTTTAAAGACGTGGAAACTGGGACTCAGAAAATTTATGTTAATAAGAAGCTTTCAACCATGCATTTAGACTAATCTGTGTAATTCCCTAATCTGTGCTGTTTGCACTGCCACCTGGCTCCTGCTAAATGTTGATTTGCTTTCCTAGTAAGTAGTTTCTTAAGTAGGCTCTGAAAGATTTTTTGCCTTCTTTATGCACTGGTATAGTAGCACATGACCTTCTTAAGTATGACAATTCCCAGGGCAAAGAACAAAATAAAGAATAATAGCTAAAGTTATTGAATATACTGCCTAGTCTAACAAGTCCTCATCTTCAAGAGTTCTTTTAATTTGTATTCTCAGCTCTCAGCAAGGTAAACAAATCAGTAATTTGAATAGTGTGATTCTTGTTTAATTATCGAATGTTCTGAAAAATGCTAAGATTTCAATTGATTTTTAAAAAAGATTTTATTCATTATTTTTAGAGAGAAGGGCAGGGAGGGAGGAAGAAAGGGAGAGAAAACATCAATGTGTAGTTGTCTTTCACCTGCCTCCAGCTATGGACCTGGCTGGAAACCTGGCTTGCAACCTGGTTATGTGCCCTGGCTGAGAATCGAACCAGTGACCTTTATTAGTTGAATTTTAAATAACTGGGCAATGTATTAAGAGCTGAGCACACACTTTTAAAAAATATTGGTAGGAGTAGTAATAATTACTCTAGAACAAAGTCCTGAATTTTGCTGGTGGTATTAATTCAGTTGTAGGAATTGGGGAAATTAATCCTGGAAAATTCTTAGGGAATAAAAATGGATGAAACTAGAACCATAGGAATTCAAGGATTTTAATGAAAATATTCTGGAAAAGATGTACCTCCCCAGAACTTTGAGAGTTACTCTAAACACTTAATGTTCTTTGTTTCTATTGTATTTTTTCATTATCATTTATTCCCTTTATACCCTCTTCTACCTCTACCCACTTCCTTCTCCCTGACCCCACATTTACCACCACATTACTGTCCATGCCCATGAGTCCTGTTCCTTATTTTGCTCCATCCTTCAACTCTCTAAGTGCCCCTCACCCAGAGCTGTCAGCCTGCTCTCCATGAATCTGTCTCTATTTTGCTTGTTAGTTTAGTTTGTTCATTAGATTCCACATATGAGTGGAATTCACCATATGAGATCATATGGTATTTGTCTTTCTCTGACTGGCTAATTTTGCTTAGCATAATGTTCTCCACATCCATCCATACTATTGCAAAGGGTAAAAAATTAATAATGAAAGATGATGTCATATCAGCAAAAGGAATTCTGTTTTCAAATCACTGTCTGAAGTAATTACTGTTTGGAATAATCACAACTCTGAAACAGAATTATAAGCTATTAAGCTTAATATATTCCTCATTTTCTTTCATGTACATTTTTATCCATGAAAAAATTCATTACAACTCTGTAAGGTAGGTAGTGATAACTGCATTTTGAGATGAGGTAACAGGTTCAGAGCGATTGAATAACTCAACTAAAATTTCTTGCTCAAGTGTATCTCATTTGGAAGTCTATAATGAACAACCTCTATTCTGGGAAACCTACATGAACCTAGGAAAAACAGGATCTTAAAGAATTTTCTTTTTACAAGAAAGAAGTGTTAAACTACTGTTTCTGCCATTATAGTAAATCTTATGATGCTGAAATTATTATTTATTGTTAAATGTCTGTAAGGGGAGCATCCTGCCAGGTGTTAGAAATAAAAAATGTTATCAAATCCCTGACTTTTGAGATCATAATTCAGTTTGGGGACATAGTCCACACAAGCAAAAGGTAAATAACAATTCAAAAGAACACAAATGAATGTCCAAAAGGCACAGGACATCTCTTCTTCATTCCCTCATCACATGTATGTTTGACCACACGATCTGAAACACAGATGTGAACTGTCTCCTGCAAGCATGGCCGGCCTTCAGCAGCACCTGTTAAGTGACCTCTACTTTCTTTTTTTAACTCAGGAAGAAAATCAGGGTGTGTTGCCATGAGAACTGGGATTGCAGGGGGCTTATGGGATGTTTTGAAATGCGAAGAAAAGGCGAAGTTTGTGTGCAAACACTGGGCAGAAGGAGTAACTCACCCACCGCAGCCTGTACCAACACCTGAACCCAAATGTGAAGAGGGTTGGGGCAGCTCCAGTAAAACAAGCTTGTGTTTTAAGGTAAGTCACAATTGCAAAGCTAATAAAGAATTTGGAATATGCTGCAGCTTAAAGAATCAGCTGGAAAATTAGAACAAAACCAAAAACCACCATGCCTAGACTCCACCGATAGAAAGTCTGACTTTATTGACCTGGAAGGGGGATCTGGCATCCTTTATTTTTTAATTTTAATTTTTTAAATATATATTTATTATTTTTCAGAGGGGAAGGGAAAGAGGCAGAGAGGGAGGGAGACATCCATGTACTGTTGCTTTTCACCTGCCTCCAGCTATGGACCTGGCTGGGGACCTGTCTGGAGACCTGGCTTGCAACCTGGTTATGTTGCCCTGGCTGGGAATCAAACCAGCGACCTTTGGGTTCGCAGGCCGGCACTTTACCCACTGTGTCACCAGCCAGGGCTTGGCATCATTTATTTTAAAAGCACTCTCCTTGGATGAATGCTTAATGACCAGTTGCATTTAGACCAACAAAAATAACCTTCAGCACAAACACAATTCACAGCAGCCTTCCTTCTCCTGCTTTGCCTTCATCACCCACTTCTCTGCCCCTCTCTCCTTCCCCATACTTGCTGGCCCTAGTCTGAGCTTTCATTTCTTTTCACCTTGGTGAAAACTTTTTGCTCCCCCTATCATTCTTTCTCATTGCATCTCATTTTTGTCCCATTCTTAGAGACCAAGCTTTTAGTGAACTGAATTGATAAATGCATCTGTAATAATGCCACACAGGCATCCTGAAGATAATGCTCCATTGTTCTGATTTTTATTATGTCTCCAGGAGATGGAGGCATTGCTGAATAGGAAGAAGCACATGGTGCTGAGTGCCTTTTAAATGAAAATTTGATAGTCTTCTATCATTTTATACAATCCCAGGCTAGATCATATATTTTCTCCTTCTGCACTCAAGCTCACCCAAATGAACAAACACCCCAGTGAATTTAATTGAGCCCTCCCCTCCTTTCTCTTTTAAGTCCCTTTTTTTTTTCTAGAAGAAGGTTAGGTTTAGCCAAATGCATAAATGTACTTATCCATAATGATATTATTTTCTAAAGTTCTGCTCTTAGGGCCTCTGATATTTAATCCCATGAATGGTGTATGACCATGGCATGCTTTATAATACAGGCAGGTTTGATGAAGTACTTGAATTATCAACATGTGTCAGAATGACATTGCTTAATCTTCTGTAACTTGAGGAGTATGTCTAGTTGGGTAGGAAACTCCCATTAATAGCAATAGAGACGGATGAACTGTCCAATCAAGATGAGCCAAAAGCATAATTGATACAGGGATGTAATGTACTAAAAGAGGAGAGATTTTGTAAATTAATTAGTTTAAGAAGATTGGGCATTGTTGCTGCTGAGAAACTTGAGTTAGAGCAAAAAGGCCAGGTTTATTTTATACATAGCCATTCACCTGAGGATAGTAGACTATGGAGAATTGTTGTAAGATTTAGAGAGAAGCAGCAGAATTCTCCAGAGCTGGGAAGTGAACTTAGGTTCCAAGAGACATTATCCCGATATACTGTGGTCAACAAATCCACAGATATGCTTCATTGCAACATCTGTGGTTTTAGAGGTGCGTGGGGTTGGGTTTGTTTGAAAATCTATTGTACAGATTGACCATCTTTGTACATATTAAGAAATGGGAATTATTAATAAAATTCAGCGAATAAGTTTAGTTAATACAATAGTATCTTATATCACAATCTAGCAAGTTGAAGTAGTCATCGGAGTCTTAGGATTACTTAAGTGAAAACTTGCTCAAGATATCTTTGTCCAGATAGCCCCAGTTAGGGTCAACGTGAAGGTTGCCATGGGTTGCATGATGACAGTTGGGTGGCCACAGTCTGTTGGAAGCAAATTCCTTTTTCCACAGACCTTGGATAATAGGGCCATAACTCATGAAAAACAGTGAATGAAAACTATAAAAGTTTGTGGAGACAATGAACTCCTAAATTTGTTTACATACTGATAAGTGTTTCCCAGACTCTCTGTGGATTCCATTTTACTGCCATCCTCTGGATAATATAACATATTCCCTAAATTATTAATCTTTTAAGTTGAGTTTAGCTTATGACCCATCTTTTTAGATGCTCTAACAGATGAGTATCAGAGTATGTGCCCCAAGAGTTGTGAAAGTATGTACCTGTATATAAGGAGAAAAGACAAAGCAATTTTGAAGGATACGGCCAACAAAGTGTTGACAAACTACCAGGTTATTCATTGTTTAACCCTAACAGCATAATAATCTGTGGCACAATCTTAGCAAAGTTATTTTCCTTAAAATTTTTTATTCATGTTTACTTTCTCTACATCCAAAGTTTCTTTCAATTTTTCCCCATCTCAGTGCTACATTTCACATGTAATCAAATTAATTCTGTCTTTTATAATGAGCTATATGCTGAACCCATATGCCTAAAGCTTCTAAGATTTTCTTTTTTTTTTTTTTTAATTTTATCGTTGTTGTATTACATCCATCCCCTTTTTGCTCCCCTCTGTCCCCCTCCCCACCCACCTATTCCCCCCAAAGTCAATCCCACATGTTGTCCATGTCCATGGTTCCTTTATACTAGGTTCTTGTCTAAACTGCTCCCAGCTTCTAAGATTTTAATCTAACTTCTCCTGTGTTATCAAATACTTTCATTTTTAAGGTGTTCCCAACAAAATCATCCCCTAAATTTTGTTACCCTGTAAATTGATTGTTAACCAAGAGAACTAACATTATTTTGGGCCACTGCAATGTCTTGCTCTTTATTAAAGAAAATCTCATCAAAATAAGTAATTATTTCTCTAGTTGATAAGCTATGCAGTGTAAAATAACTTCTGAAGCCATGTCATCTTTAGCTATTTAGAAAAGGAATACATGAGAAGAAAACATGGTTTGAAGCTCGAGATTTCTGTAGAGCTCTGGGTGGAGATCTAGCAAGTATAAATAATAAAGAGGAACAGCAAACAATATGGCGATTAATAGTGTAAGTATCTATTCTTTATAATACTCCTTTTTTTTTTTTTGGTCTATTTGGTCTAATGATGTTGAGAAAATTTTTATGTTTTAGAGTTGTTAGCTCATGGTGTTGCTTTGAGTTCATACATCATATCCCAAATCCATGGGGTCTTTTAAATCTAGTTTTACTTCTATACTTATTCAGTAAAATTATTTATACTTAATTTTATAATATAAATGCTGCAATGAATGGAAAATTACAATACATGTTGTTAAATGGATAACTAAATGACTATCTCTCAGTGCTTTAAAATTATTCATTCTCAAATGGTGATTCACTTTAAGGATATTTATGGGTTGTATCAAAATGCACATCTATTAAATAATGCTTATATTTAATCATCGAAACTCTTTGCTTGTGTATTAACTAATTTTTTTTTATTTGGAGACAATTTTCAAATTTGATTAGTCCACCTAGGTCACCAAGCTTGTTTCACGCATAAGTTCTCTTCACGTCTTGTATGTTACAGGAATAGTGCATCTTACCATGAACTGTTTTGGTTGGGGTTGACACATGGAAGTCCTTCAGAGGGCTTTACTTGGAGTGATGGTTCTCCTGTGAGTGATTTGATTTACTATGTCACTTTCTTCCTTTATCATGTAGTATTTGTTTTAATGTTATTCTTTGGCTTAATCCACATTTTTGGTAAGATTGGTTATTGTGATAGCTAAAGAACTTTTTCTATGAAAAATAAGTGCTATTTTAAGATTATTGGTCTGCCCCTGCCCCAGCCTAGTGTTCCTAGTCACTCAAGGTATAACCAACCATGTTGATGTTGACTAAATAAAAAAAATTAGAAAACTCATTCTACTAGTTTATATCAAATAATATGTACATTCTATCATGCAAAATTTGCATGCAAGTAGTTAAACTTCTTAAAAATTGAATGTTCTATAGCCTTTTATAGATCACAGTATCTGGCAACGACTTTTGATATTCTGTTAATAATCATTAGTCTTCATCAGGCTTCTCCATTCTTAGGAATAGAAAAGTGAGAGGGGCTCCCGAACTTGCTGACACTTGGCCACCTGGTTTCATCATAGAAACAGTATGGTGTGATTTCAATTCTACCTCCTCCTGCCATCCACCAGTAGCTTTTCAAGGAACTTGAATAAGATGATATATTTGATGCCCTCATTGATTTTTGAATATTATGTATTATAGCTCTGGAAAATAGGTCCTAATGCTTAGTCCAAAACCCTATGGACTATGATTCCACATTGAAAACTCCCTAAGGGACCTAAACCCACCCCCTCCACCCCCTCCCATTTATCTTTACTGTTCATTTTGGTAAAATTTGGTAGCATTATTAGTATCATGTCATAGTCTTGTTTCTTTTGCAAAAAGAACTAACACATTTCTTTATGCTATCCATCAAATAATGAGAAAGTTTCCATTATCTCACTGAAATATTTTCTCTTAAGAATGGGTTATAAATGTAGCCACTCCCAATACTGACAAGTGGAGCTTTTTGCCAAGTTTTTCTTACTATGCAAAATATAAATCCCACTTTAGTGGCCATAGAGTCATTCTATTTAATGAGAGTAAAGAAAATTATATAATAGCATACGCTGCTCAACTTCAAAAGTTTCTATATATTAAAAGCTCTTTCCCACCTGTGTTATCAATCTTGCTTTCAAAGCAAAGCTACAGTGGAAAAAAATGGATTTAAATATGTAAATACATCTTCTCTTTCCTGTTTGGGTAACAGTTTGTCACCAACCTGAGGTAAATGGTTGCTATGTAATGTTTCTAACACAGGTTATCTATGCACATTGGGCTTATGGAGAACCTAATAATTATGGGAACACTGAATACTGTGGAGAGCTGCAAGGGGACCCTAGTATGCACTGGAATGATATTAACTGTGAGCATCTTAAGAACTGGATTTGCCAAATACAGAAAGGTATGATAATCTATTCTTTCCTTTATCTTAACTTGAAGAACTAACCTCCTGACATCCCAATATCTTCCCTTTATTAGTAGAACCAAACAAATAAAATTAAAAATAAAGGAACTGGCTGGAGCCACCATTTCACAGGATGAGAATGAAGTTGCTGAACACAGATAAATGTTCCCAAGGAACAGAAGATCAAAAGGCCACCCGGGAATCTTAGACTAGAGTCACGTCCTCCAAAATAGTTCCCATGAGCTGTGATTTCTGGCTCAGGTTCTACAGTGGTAGGAGTGAGTGTTTTACTCTGTGAGCAGAGCAATGACTATGCCAATTCTTTTTTGGAATTCTCACCCTTTGACATACATTAGTCATCCAATAGGTAAAAATTTTCCTTGGTTTGAATAGTCTAAGTATTGATTTCTCAAGGAAATGTTCAACAAGAAAAACAAGTACCATGTTACTAATGGTCAAAAAGCAGCAGTGCATGCTATCAGTCATGATCTTGACTTAGAATGTTTCACATACCCAATTCAGATATGGCCAGAGGATTATGAATCTTGTTTTCTTAATCCCCATCTGAGGACACTCTTACTGACTATAGACCAAGGAAGGGAGAAAAAGAGGGATAACCACATTGATGTAAAAGAGAAGCATCTTGTTTGCTTCTCATATGTGCCATGCCTGGGAACCAAACCTGCAATCTAGGCATATGCCCTGACTGGGAATTGAACTCATGACCTTCTGGTTTACAGATTGATGTTCAACTAACTGAGCCATACTGGCTAGGGCCAGATTCTTATGTTAAAAACAATTAAAACTAAAACAAACAAACAAAACAACCCCCAAGCAAAGAGATCCACTGTTGAAGCAAAAATATACACCCACTTTTCTTTGTAAGCAGATAAATGGAACCACATTGCCCTCTGCTGTTGGGAAACCTTGCCACTGTCTCAGGTCTAAAGCTAGTGATTCTTTGTTGCTGTCTGCTTATTTTCCTTACTCCTGCTTAGATCAGTTGACAGAATTAAGGGTTACATTTTAAACCCAGGTCCGGGATTTGAACCTAGGTATTCTGATTCAAAATTCATGTTCTTTATTTTCTTTTATAATACATTGCTTGCTGTGCCTGATAATTCTCTTTTTGATTTCTCCTGGCTATTATGGTACCTACTTTGTTTATCTCTTAACACCTACTTCTGTTTTTCCTCATTGTCCTCCTCCATAACATGATGGGAAAATTGGAGAGTGAAAGGGAGGGAGGGGAAAAAGGCAACAATTAAGTTTTTAGCTATAATAACCCATGAAAATAGTGAAACTAGAAGAAAATGGAATAGCAGAAGTGCAGTACAATTTATATTAATTTTTTTTTTTCAGGAGACAAACCACAGTCTGAGCCAACACCAGCTCCTGAAGACAGTAGGTGTTTGTGTTTTTTAAATTTTCTGATCTCTATATTGGTAGCCCTTTCCTTCTTTCCTCTTCCAATGTGGGGGCTGGGGTGGGGGTGGGGGAGTTTGGGGTGCTGCCCTAAGAAGGTGGAGAGCAGTTCTTAATAGCTTTGCGAATCTTCTGGAAACCTGGATCTTTCTCTCCAGACAGATGCTCAGCAGCACAAACGGCAGGCCGTTGTTAGCACAATTTCTCAGGGTTAATGAATCAAACCCAAGAGCATATGTTTCTTCTTCGGCACGTGTGTTCACTTCCTGTGGCTGCTGTAACAAATTTCCACACACTTGGTGGTTTAAGTAAGAGCCATTTATTTCCTTACAGTTCTGGAGGACAAGAATAGGAACTCAGTTCACTGAGCTGAAATGAAAGCATAGGCAGGACCATTCTCCCTCAGAGGCTTAAAGGGAGAATCAATTCCTTGCTTTGACCAGCTTCTGGAGCTGCATTCCTTGCACTTGTTATTTCATGGCCTTTCCTCCAGCTTCAGAACTAGCAAGGTGGCATGTTGCTTCACTTGTCATAGTGCTTTCTTCTCCTGTGGTCACATCTCCCCCACCTCCCTCTGTCAGGACACTTATTCCATTTAGGGGCCACCCCCATAATCTAGGATAGTCTATCCAACTCAAGACCCTTAATTTAGTCACATCTACTTAATGCCTTATTCTGCATTAGGTAACATTCACAGATTCTGGAGATTGGGATCTAGATCTATCTTTGGGATCACTTACTCAGCTGAGGACAACACAGAATGATAGAATCCTACAGTTTGGCAGAAGCCTTAGGAGCCCTCCTGGTTTGTGAATTCTTTGGTCCTCCTATGATACACTGAAGCACCTTAGTCCATCTGTGACACATTCCTTATGATATTAAGAAGAAAGCTGCTTTCTCACAGGCTTCGATCCTTAACTCTAGAACATCATGTTGCATGGATATAAATCCTCTCAGCTATGTGATCCTGTCGATGAAAGTAACGTTGAGAGTTCTGTTACCCAAAAGAGGGACATGAAACTTAGTTGGAAAGAAAATTTGTGAGTTTTTACAGTATTGGTGGAAAGTGGCAATTTGGCCTCAGGTAATTCAGTCTGTATCTGGCATGAACATCTTGCTTATTCTGGCCTCTCAAAGTTGCAGATACCTCTGATATAGCTAGTTTGTCCTTTTCATTTTTATTGACCACACATACCAGATTGTTGAATTCACCGAAGTAAAATTCGCCATCGTTTTTCATGCATTTTTCAGATCCACCAGTCACTGAAGATGGGTGGGTCATATACAAAGACTACCACTATTATTTTAGCAAAGAGAAGGAAACCATGGACAAAGCACGAGAATTTTGCCAGAAGTATCATGGTGATCTTGTTTCTATTCAAAGTGAAAGTGAAAAGAAGTTTCTGTGGAAATATGTAAGACAATGATTAATTTAAGAATGGACCAGTGACATGAGATAAAGCAAAGATAATGTCTACAATTGGTACCCTGTAGTGCAATTTCAAATTATGTACCAAATTTGTACCTTCTAATGTCAAGGGTAAAGATGTAAATCCCAGAGGGGTTGGGGGTGGGCATTGGCCCTAAACAGAAGTGAGTGATCTGACTACTTGACTATTCAGTGCAGAATCACAGAACCCAGAGAGTTTGTGGCCTGGGCTTTGTGGTGACCTATACTTTACGGCTTTGGGTTTGCTAATTTGATTTGCCAAGGTTATAATTCCTAACCAGTTCATATCAAGCCTTTGTATATAGTACAAGTTGATTATTAATTTAAAAATCTGTGTTAGTTGGGCCAAATTGTTGGTTAATAGAGACAGCTTAATTATTCATATAAAAATCTTTCTTGGTTGTACCAAAATTGTCAGCTATCAGCAAAGGTGAAATATGTTGTTTTCCAAGAGTGCCTGGCTCAACCTTTCTCTTTGATAATCTTTATGGCATCCTTGTTTTTTTGCCAGAAAAGAGATAGGAGAGAGAGCAGAAAAATAGTTGAACAGTAGTAAAGAAATAATCATTGATTTGATTGCAAAGGTAGTAGAGTGTTCTCTCTATTAGGAAATTCTCAGGCTATTTCCTAATAATGCACAAATATATAGGTAGATGAAGAAGCCTTTGCTTAGATACATAATCCCAAATGGTGACTTTCTTTTAAAGATGGTCTTTACCCTGACTAGTAGCATAGTGGATAAGGCACTGGCCTGCGAACCCGAAAGTTGCTGGTTTGATTCCCCAGCCAGGGCACATAATGAGGTTGCAAGCCAGGTCTCCAGCCAGGTCCATGGCTGGAGGCAGGTGAAAAGCAACCATACATTGATGTTTCTCTCCTTCTCTGCCTTGCTCCCTTCCTCTTTCTCTGGAAATAATAAATAAAATCTTTAAAAAAAGGAGGGGGGTGCTTCAACACCCTGATTACTATAGGCATTCAATATTATAGAGAGTGACATTAGATATTTGCTTTATAAATGCAGGTTGTTAAATAATGTGCATATTTTTCTTTTTATTTCTGTGAAAAACATA
This sequence comes from Noctilio leporinus, assembly GCA_004026585.1. Taxonomy (NCBI): domain Eukaryota; kingdom Metazoa; phylum Chordata; class Mammalia; order Chiroptera; family Noctilionidae; genus Noctilio; species Noctilio leporinus. The sequence continues at coordinate 87,858 of PVIW01003557.1, forward strand.
ATGTTTAATATACTATGAAATTTGTACAAAATCCCTCCTTGAAGAACATCTCAAATAGGCTGCCTTATTAATATGTAGGTTTTATTTAAGAATTTGCTTATTATGTAAGCACAGATTGAACTATCTATAAACTTCCTTGTTTTAGGTAAACAAGAATGATGCACAGCCAGCATATTTTATTGGTTTATTAATCAGCTTGGATAAAAAGTTTGCGTAAGTAAATCAAAATAAAATATCTTTGCTTAGGATAATGATCTTATAAATACTTAAGTTATTTTGAGGATTTCATTTTGCTGAATGCATTTAAAAATATCCTCCAAGGTTCTCAAACTAAAAACCATTCTTAAGAAAACCAGAAAGAATTAAAAATAATTCTGTTAAATATTTTCAGCATTCTATTTCTCAAATAACTCAAAATCAGGTTTAATCTTGCAAACCTTCAGCTACCTTTGTTTTTTGAATGCCATCACCTATCTGTAAAGCATGGACTAAGATGTATTATGTACATATGAATACAGAATTTATTTGTAAAGTTGTAATTCCCACTTGGACTCATTGGTGCATAGAACCAAAGGGTCCTTTTATGTTGTCCCACTCACTGCTTTAACATCACAACTTTGAAAAACTGATTTAACTGTATGAGATGCTTTCCCTTCAGAGGACTGACTGTACTGTTTTCTGTGGGATGCAGGGGCCAGGAAAAGCAGTGGAAGGGAGGAAATTAGTAGATTTGGGGTTCTCTTTCCTTCTTTATTAATATGCATGCTGTTCTACGTTTGAAGAGCAGATATGTCTCTCTGGCTCATGCACAGGTATTCTAGCCACATAAGTTCTTTGTGACTATTATTTCCATTTTTGTGGAATGAGACCTAACCTTACACTCATTATTTTTAAAGATCAGAAATGTTTGATACTCCTTTGGACAAACACCCATTTTAATCATCTCCAAAATAAGATATCTTCAATGATCTCTTGGTCCTTTCCCAGATAACTGTCTCTGAATTTCTATATTTTATTAAAATATATATTGGTCCACATAAGAAAAACTAGAGTAAACATGATATTTATAGAATGGGCCTCACGAGAAACTCCATACTCTCAGCCTCTCTATGGGTGGTTATGTTTTATGGGGATGATTCCTAACAGGTACTATGGTAGGTCTGGCTCACTTCCAGAGTAATTGGCATCTCCATTTCTTCTCCCATTTCTGGACTAAAGATATCTTCTTCCAGGGAGGGCAAAGAAGATAGAGTAGCCGAGGCATCAGGTAGCTACAGAGGGGCACAATGTACCAGAATCACCAATTGCCTTTGGGGTTTTCCTGCTCTTCTCTCCAGAACTTCTTTCTACAACTATCTGTCTAGAACCCTTTCTCTAGAACTGCTTTCTAGTACTTTATCTTCTATTAGTTTAAAATCCTGTAGTCCCTTCATCTTGATTGACTTACTTGTTCCCACCACTAGGCTATAGCCAATTATTCTAATGATTAGATTATTGCTAAATGCCTGAATTTTCTTTTCCAGTTGGGTGGATCAAAGCAAGGTGAATTATGTGGCTTGGGCCCCAGGTGAACCCAATTTTGCAAATGATGATGAAAACTGTGTAGTCATGTACTCAAATTCAGGTAATCAATATATAAATCTTCTTGAATTTGGTTTGTGGTATGATGTGTCATTTGCTATCTCCCTAGACTTGTGTACTTAAATCAAGAAAGAAAGAGAAGAGAGAATAAAGGACAATTCTAATTTTAGCAACATAATCATTGAATTTTTAAGGGAAACTGGTGCTTAACATTTACTCTAATATTTGAAGAAAATGTCCAGAATGTTTATCTCCTTTATCTCTACTTTCTGTCTTTATCTGCAAAATGGGAATAATGACAGAATCTAGATGTTGGAAAAAATTAAATAGGATAACACATCTATAACATTAAGTAAATGCTTGGTAGATATAAAATTAATTATAAGATTATTATCATTTGCTGTAACTGGCCACTGAGGTAACATGTATGCAATACCAAATGTATACATGGCTCATAGGAAGTTCTCTATAAAGTTGAACTATTATTAGTTTAAATGAGAATGAAAGTATATAAGTATTGCACTGATTTCTTGAGTCACTTGTGTAAATTATAATTTGATTATAGTCTAAATCATTTCTTGAGAACCTTTATGATATATAAATGCATTTTTTAAAAGAGTGTTTTTAAACATAAACATGCATATCTAATTTAACTATTTTTGTTTTTCCAGGGTTTTGGAATGACATTAATTGTGGCTATCCAAATCCTTTCATCTGCCAGCGACATAACAGCACTAGCAACACCACAGTTATTCCTGCCACGCAGCCACCCCCAGGAGGATGTAAGGAAGGTTGGAATTTCTACAACAGCAAGGTAAGAAGAAATGATTTGCAGTCTTGACATTAATCCTTGTATGGAGAGTGACAATGCAAATCTATTAGCTTAAAGTTAAATTTTGCTTACTTTATCACTTAAGAAAATTTCAGGTAAGAGGTCAAGATTCCCATGTCAAATTTTCTATAGAAATGAAGAATATATGTGAAGATATTATCCAAATAGTTGTACCTTTTGTCCCAAAAGAGAAAAGAGCTTGGCAAAGAAAGTTTGTAATAAAACTAACTTAATTTTTAGATCTCTGTTTGGTTTCAAGGAAATTTATATTTAGCTATAATTTCATGAATAATTTTGATGTCTTTTTGTAGTCTTTTCACTGTGGATTTTTTTCTTTATTCAAGTGTTTCAAAATCTTTGGATCTGTTCAAGAAGAAAGAAAAACATGGAGTGACGCACGAAATGCTTGCAAAGGATTTGGAGGAAATTTGGCTTCTATACGCAATGAAAGAGAGCAAGGTATGCAGGCCACTGTACAATCAATTATGCATTGGAACATACAATTTTCCTCATAAAATAATGGAATATTGTGACTGTGAATGATCTTTTTAGAAAGTGAATAAGAAATCAAGTACATATTGTGAACTATTTTATTCAGTTTTAGGTACCATGCTGGGTGTTTTATGTATAAAGTCCCTTTCATTGTCAGCTCAGCTCTGTGACACAGGTACCATTATCCCACCTGTGAAAGCGAAAGTGATGTTCAGAAGCCTTCAGACAAGGAGCCTAATGAGTCAGCAGTAGAGCTGGGAATCAAGCTAGGTCTTCCAGCTTCCACCCCATTCTGTTTCCACCAAACCACTTTGCTCCCCAAAGAGGCAAAGAAAGAGAGTCTTTCTAGCAATAAAGTGGAAAATTGCTGATTTTCATTTACTGCTCTTCTAGTCATGTTACTACACACCTTCTAATGCAATTTATTTTAAATGTAAACTTTGAACAAAGTGAGAAAAGCATTTTGATAAAAGGTCAGCATAAGTCAGAGCTCTGAAGAAGAGCACCGCAGGAGAAAACCTGCTCTCATCATGTAGAAGATGGTCAAACTCAGTACATTGCTATCAGATGAAAGGCCCTTGCTCACTTTTGCATGAATGTTTCTGGACCACCTCATCTGAAATAGATATTAGGTTAAATTTTCAACTTGTCACTTTAAGGAGGATGGTGACCAGCTGTAGGCCATGTAGATGAAAGTGGCTAAACTGATGACGGAGTTTGGAACTGCAGCAAGTGGCCTAGCTTGGAAAAGAGAGAATGTGGATTTTTCAAGGGTCATTTGGTGTAACACCAGAAAGAAGGAAGACCTAGAACCAATGAATGGCAGTTATAGGGAAATAGATTTAGGTTTAAATTTAGGAGGTCATTTTCACAATTAGAATTGATTGGATGGACTGCTTTATGAGTTTTCTAAAGGGCTATGAAAACATTTAAAGTGGAAGGTCTCAAATGGGTGCTATACTATAGATTCCCATATATTGACTAGGACATAGTGTGGAAGATGTTCAACAGGTGTTTGTTATATGTATAAGTTGATGCAAATGTTGTTGGTCAAAGATGTGGTCTGGATAATTTCTAAGTTCCTTTCTGGTTCCAAGATTCTTTGATGTCATTTACTGGAAAAAAATGGTATGTCTCAAAAAATATAAGAAAAAAGAGACACTAGACCTGTGTATGGCCCTCCCCCAAATGTTTATTTTACTCCATCAACGCTGCTATGCACTCTCTTGGGACACATTGTACGATAAATCAATCAAGTTTTCACTGAGGACCTTCAACAAGTTCAGCAACATGCCAGACACTGAGAGAAGAGGGTCTAACCATAGCATACAATAAAAAGACTTTAGGAATATAATATTCGCATTTCTCTAACTAGCCTACCACATTCTGGGCTTTACTACCCAGCAGAGAAACACAATAATTGATCCCTCTCTTAACCACAAAGGGCTGATTCCTAGCATAGCTAAATTAGAACCTGGGTAATAGAGATGTGCAGAAGGAAACAATTTTCACATAAAATAACATTATTCCTGGCAAAACAGGCGCACGTTGTTGAATTCTTATTGTGGTTTTTGGCAGAAAATAGTCAGTGCTGATATATTGGCAGGTACAGCTTTCCCACACTTAATTGTGAGTTGGGGATAGGGTAAAAGTTATGATTTTCTTTAGGAAATAAAACTAAATAAATATCTACCCATGCTCTTGTCTCTTTCTCAAATATATTAGAAGACAAAAATATTTTTTTCTACCTTTAGTTAATTGAGAAATGGGCAAATCTTGGAGCAGGGTGGCCAAGGCATCTACTACTGTGCAAAAGCATAAGCATGAAACCGTGACCTTCCTGTGAAATTGTTTTTGAATAAATAGATAATTGTGTCCCAACAGGCTTCTTGGTATTTTGCATTTTCTATTAGCAATCTACGTGCTTAGTCATTCAGTTTTCTAGCTGCACTCAGGAGTCATGTTTAAGCATAAATGCTTAGACGTTGTTGTTCTGTAGAATTGGCGCTTGCCTCCCTCCGTGCCCACAGGGGCTGGCAGGTGCTGTTGCCGGCACAGAAGCTACTGCAGGAGCCACAGGGATGGGCTAACAGAGGGGGCGGGCAGGCATGCATCCACTTACTGCTTCTGGATATTTACCACCTTCTCGCCTGCATTGGAAGTAATAAGGAAGCAAACGGCCCCATTTGTTCTATGTTCTCTGAATTTTTCTAGATCGGCTCTCCTAATGAGGCGGACACTTAGCATCAGGGTACCCACTGGGCCCAAGCACACGCAGCGTGCAGCTGCTGCCCCCTTGGAGCTGGCTGCTCCGGGGGAGTTTCAGATGGGCAGCTGTTCTGGTGTGACAAATCAAGGTTGTGATCATTAGACAGCCTAAAGCACCTTGTTGGATCAATGCTTATTTTAAAAACTTTTCTGGATGCAGTTTTTCTGGAAACTTTACTTTCTGCTGCTTAGGAATCCAGTTCAGATTCTTTTATTTACAGAATCAGGATGCCTGCTAACTCATAGGATACCTGTGCATGAGTTAGGAAATTGCACCTCTTCTGCGGAGTTTAGGCAGCCTCACCCTAGATCACAGAGCCTGAGGTAGCTTTTAGGGTCCCAGTGCCCTTGGGCAGGGCACACCCTGTCTGTAGCAGCCCAGGTAAAACCTAGACTCTTATTGTATGAAATTTGTCAAAGTCCAAAGCTGAAGCAATAATGTGTATGTTTTCATGGTGAGTGCTTTTCAATAATAATAGACACTAATCACATGCTTAATATTTTAAATTAATATCTTTTGAATATTTTACCCCAAAGTTAAAACTTACCTTGTGATAACTTTCTTTCAGCATTTCTTACCTATCATATGAAGGACTCCACTTTTAATGCCTGGATTGGATTGAATGACATCAATTCAGAACATGTGTTCCTTTGGACAGATGGGCATGGAGTTCACTATACTAACTGGGGGAAAGGTTACCCTGGAGGAAGAAGGAGCAGTCTTTCTTATGAAGATGTAAATATCATTTTCTAGTTACCTCTCTACATGCTATCAGTTTGCTTGAAGTCATCATATTAGTAATTAACCTTCCATGAAAAATCAACCAGAGTACTTCTTGGTCTGATTCATTCTGGCAGATTTTAACCATTGCAGACTAAGCCAGCCTTGAAAGAAAGGATATAGATTTAGTTAAGAACTCTTCAGCTTGGGGATAGGTGGTGGCTGCAGTGAGGTCTAGGGAAAGTAGCTCTATTATGGGCTTATGTTATAGCCAGGAGGAACACTGGAAGCAGAGTGACCAACATCCTGTGCATCAGCTGTCCCTGAACTCTTGAAGCTGTTGTAATGTTTGGGTGTAGATCTGGAAGCTACTACTACTTCGAACGATGCCATCCTCCTCCTCATCATTATTGAGCTAACATCTGTGGAAGGCTTACTGTGTGTGCCAAACACTATGTTAAATGCTTTACTACGTTAACCTAAGAGACAGATGATAGTTTATGTTACTACTTTTAATCTCGTATCATTAAATAGTCAACTAATGGAGGTTCAATACCATACTAAGCATTGTGAAAAACACGAGATTTTGTTCTTATCTTAAAGAAGCTCACACTTAAGCTAGACCACAGTATTATAAAAGAAAGAAGATAGTAAAGAAATGAAAGAGCAAAATTAGCATAAACTATTAAGTATAACGTAGTTAGGAAGAAAAGAAGCTTGCTATGAAATGAACTGATCTACTCAGTCAACACATACCTGTGGAGCCCTTCACTGGGTAGAGGGAAGAAATATGAAAAAGAATCACTAGGGGTCTTTTTCTTAAGAAGTTTAAGTTTAACATTTAATGTTCAGGGGGACTTAGCAAGAGGATTGGGAAATCCTTGTTAGGTGGGTAAGGCAGAAAAGTCTTCCAGAAAAGGTCATAAGGTAGGTTTGGTTAGGAATGAATGGCTTTGGATACATTAAGGGTTTTATGAAAGGGGGAGGAAAAGGAATAAGCTTTAAAAGGCGAAAAGCAAAATTTAGAGAAATTTAGCTGTCCTATGAAAGGATTTGGACTTTGTCAGAGAGGTGGTGAAAAAAGGTTTGAGCAGGAAAATGCTCTGATCAAAATGATATCTTTATGATAATTTGGTAGCTATATGAGGTCTATTCTGAAAGTATCGAGCCAATATCAATATATTGAAACAGTTTGCACGGCTGATACTTTCAGGACAGATTTTTGGAGTTCTTTGACTCATCTTTACATCAATGAGAACTGAAAAGTTACTGAAGAAGTTAACGGTAGAATGGAGTGAGATATCTTTTGCTTAGAAAGATTTCAGGAACAAGAGGTGAGTTTGATGTAAATCAGAAAAAAATATTATGACACAAATGTTTTGTTTTCAGAACATAAAGAAAAGCAGAAACAACAGAAACAAACAGAATCTGTAATCTCATCCTTCAAGAAAAAAAGCACTGTTAACTTTTTTTCTTGTGGACTTTATTCCTAGACTTTTTCTTAGTGTATGTAAAGATATGAAGTTTATATTTCAAAAAAAAAAAAAAAAAAAATGACATCAAAACACATGTACAGTGTTGTTATAATTTCAGGACTTGAAAAATGGAAAGATTATAAAATTAAATTAAAAAAAGAAAATAAGAAAAACGGAAAGATTAAATACAATTTGATAAAGAGAATGGACGAGAACTTTTCATGTGCATTTTGTGGTGGAAATATGCTTATTGTAAACATGGTGGGGGACTATAGCAGAGACTCTTAGCCAGGACAGTGGGAGATAAAAATAACTAGGAAAGGAGATGGCGATGAGTAGACAATCTTTGAAATGTAGGATTGGGGGTTCCTAATAGCTGAGGCTTGTGGGATAAGGAGGTTGGAAGCAGGGAGGTTGGAAAGACAACTAACTCTAGTTGTATTAGCTAGGGACCAGGGAATTGATGAAATTTCTGATGGCAAAGTCTCTCAGATCTATCTCCAAAATGTATCTAACTCTATTTGGTTTTCAGTTAAAAAGCAAGAGTTCATTGCAAGGGATCCACGTGAAAGTGTGTGGAAAGTAAAGATGCATTAAACATACTATATGTAAATGAAGGAGGACAATGTTAAAATTTGAAGGTTAAAGGCTGAGGGATGTTTTTGGCTCATTAATGAATTGATTTAAATAATTGTTAATTGTCCCTCCTCCCAATATCCAGGCTGACTGTGTTGTTATTATTGGAGGGAAGTCAAGAGAAGCAGGGAAATGGATGGATGACACCTGTGAGAGTAAGCGAGGCTATGTATGCCAGACATTTCCGGGTAAGTTCTATCAAACCTCGCCTGCCTGGGACAGCTGGAGTTTTTACATATTGTTTAAAAAAATGACTTCCTGTGAAGCTTTAACTGTTCTAAAAAAATGTAGCTTTATTTGAAAAAATGATTCCCTTACACATTAACAGGTTTGATTCTCAGTTAAATCCATTTATGCCTACGACAGGCAAAATGGGTGATATTTTCTCAAATTTATTCATGAGTATGTCCTCTCCTCCATTACCAGAGAGTTTTGTGCAGATTAAATTTGAAGTTGAAACTCTTCCTTTAAAAACGATGTCAGAGTAAGAATACCCCAGTTCAACCTGCATAATTTGAGAACCATTGGCACAAAGCATCATATATATCTCATGATTTATTTTGTGTCTTTAAAAATATAGCTACATGGTTTGTGTTCCTTTTTTCAGCTGAAGAGGCCTGACTACAGTTCAGGGAAAATAAAACAGGGGATGTGGATATTTACCAAGAGCCAAGATTATGGTTGTTCACGTTTCAGTTTCTGCTGAAACTAAAATAAAAATGTCTAGGTACACAACATGAATGTCAGAACTTAAAAAAACCAACTAGAGATGAGGGTTGAGGGTGGGTGGGTTTGCCATCATTCTGTGTACAGCTCTCGATCAATTCAAGTTAGAAGGTACTTCTTTCAGAAGTAAAAGATTTTTGCTACCTTTTAGGGAGTCAGGGAACTAATGTCAGCTTATGACTAATGCCAACAGTGACTGAAAACCACTTAAGATAAGTGCTTTTCATTGCAGATGAATAAAAAGTATTGCAAACATTCTAACCTTCTTTTAATCTGAAAGCTGGTGCAGGCCATCTTGCCTCTCTGTAGCAGAGATTTTCAACCTTTGTCATCTCATAACACATGTGAAACTAATTACTAAAATTCTGTGGCATACTAAAAAGTATATGTATTATATTTTTTGCTAACATGACCAAAAAAAAAAAAGGTATAATTTTGATTAATTCATACCAATGGTTATTGTTGTGTTTGACGATGTAAGGGAAAAGAGGTCAGTGCCCCTGACTAAATAAGGCACTGCATTTAATTGTAAGAATTTTAAAAATTCTTGTAGGACACCTGGTTGAAAATTACTGCTCTGTGCTATGCCCCACAGGACCAGACTCTTAGGCCCATTAATACCATCTATTTATCCATTATTTGGGCAAAATGGGGAGGCTCCTTCTAGAGGTGAATGATGATTCACAAACTTATTTAAAATCCTTTTCTTGTAAGTGTAAGTGATAGAATATTTGTCACTAATGAAAATGTTTTGAAGTTGTTTTAATGACTTTAGGCTTAAGGAAAGGTGTTAAGGTGTTGAAATGAAAAAGGAAGACTATAAAAGTTTAGACCCATTATGAACCCTTTAAAAAATAAGAACAAGGTGCTGGCCTGTGAACCCAAATGTCGTTGGCTCAATTCCCAGCCAGGGCAAATAACTAGGTTGCAAGCCAGGTCTCCAGCCAGGTCCATAGCTGGAGGCAGGTGAAAGGCAACCATACGTTGATGTCTCTCTCACGCTCTGCCTCTCTCCCTTCCCCTCTCTCTAAAAATAATAAATAAAATCTTTTAAAAAAAGAACAAAAAAGACAATGAACTGCATCAAAATAAGAATAGTGGTTAAACTTCGATAGTGGGATTAAGGGTGACTTTTTAAATGCCTTTATTTATCATGTTTTTCTGCATTTTTCAAAATCTATATAAAAGATAAAAATAGGTGAATAAACTATATAAAATATATGTAAATTTAAAAATATTTAAAACGATGTCTTCTTTGTTGAAAGTTTAGAAAATACAAAAAAGGAACTAAAGAAGAGGAAATATTACCCACAATCTAACCTCTCAATATTTTAGGTTTTTCCTTATGTTTTTCTATAATGTTTCATAAAAAGCAAATTGGTCAGTTGAGCTAAGTTGCCTAGCTGTTTTTTTTTTTTAGCTCTATTTCAAGCATCATTTGCCACTATTAGTGATCCAAAAAACTTCCAAAGATGTTTTCAACAAACTCAAGCTGGGAAATTTAACATTTTAAGGACTCTGGCCTGGGCCTCTTGGTTTAGTAACATTCTACCAACACAAGGTGGCAGCAACAACAGAAGAAAGGAGAGGCTGCACCCACTTGTGGAATCCCAGTTATGGTCTTGATTGCAGTGTAATCTAGAGTGGCATTTGTGAAGTGACAGAGCAAGGCAGATGGTGGATTGGGCTGGTATAGAGTGAAACAGGCAGAGAGGTGGCCATGACAAAATCAGTAAGCAAGGATATCTAGAACTGTAGACCAGAAGTGGCAAGCTATTTTTCTGTAAAAAAACAAATTGCAAATATTTTAGGCTTTGCAGGACATACCATCTCAACTGTAGCTACTCAGCTCTGGAAATCAAAGAAGAAAGATCAGAAAGCCCAAATGACTCTGGCTTACAAGGGCTCCAGCCCCTGAGTCATTTTGTATAAGACATGGGCTGTCTGGTGAAGGGCACAGGAAATCATGATTAAGAGGACAGCTTGACCCTGACATCAAGGGTAAATGAAACAGGGATTCAGCCTATGTGGCTTTATTCCAGGACATAAACCCGTCTCTTGAAGATGTGTTACACACAAGAGGGCTCAAATAGATATAAATTCATGGACTGGGTAGAACAGATGGGGGGAAGGAGCAGAAGACTGTTCTTGACCTTGAAATTTGACCAAGGTAGAAAAATAGATATTCTTTAATTTATGGGATTAAACCGTGTCTTTTTTCTTTCATCCAGGTACTAGATCTCATTGAATTTGCAAGCTTATTTTTTTTTTAAGTTTAGACATTTGATCATATAATCACCTTAATATTCTAAATACAGTTTGAAAATTATTCAATTCAATCAGGCATACTGATTAAAAATGAGGCTTTGTTTTCAGATGTGAAATGGCTCATGAAAATATGTTTAACACCTGATGGTTTGGATTTGTGCTATTCTGATGATTTTTATGCTGTATGGAATTTAATAATCATGGACTGATGGCACTCAAGTAATGTTTATTGATAATGCTAATGAAAATAACCTTTGTATTTCAGACCCTTCCTTGCCTAAGTCTCCAACAACAGTTCCAACAGATGGCTTTATTAAATACGGTGAAAGTAGCTACTCACTTATAAAGTTGAAGTTGGCATGGCATGATGCAGAAAATTATTGCAGGTTCCGATCTTCTTCTATGGCTAGTATCCTAGATCCCTATAGTAATGCATTTGTATGGATGCAAATGCAAACACTTAATGAACCAGTGTGGATCGGCCTACACAGTAACTTGGTAAGATGTGGAAACATGTCTGACTTGGCATGGTTGATAAATTGCGATTGAATATGATTCTTTTTCTATTCATCTTGCTGAACACTTGTTATGTGTAGGAAACCGTGCTGGGGTCTATGAATGATACTAACATGAACAAGAACCAGTCTTTCAAGTATCCAAAGCCTTCAGGGATCTAGTAAGCTAGTGATGTATGACAGAAATAAAAAAAAGACTTATCTAACATATATTAACTCTCATACTTCTTTTTTTTACATTTATTTGTACTTATATTTGACATACAATATTATATTAGTTTCAAGTATACAAAATAGTGATTCAACATTTATATATACCTTGCAAAGTGATTACCATGATAAGTCTAGTAGCCATCTGTTACTGCCTAAAGTTGTTATGATATTGACTCTATTCCCTATGCTGCACATTTTATTCCTGTGACTTATTTTATAACTGGAAGTTGCTACTTCTTAATTTCCTTTCCCTTTCAATCTATCCCTATACCCCCTCCCTCTGGCAGCCATCCATTTGATCTCTGTATCTATTAGTTTGTTTCTGTTGGTTTGTATTATTTGTCAGATTACACATATAAGTGAGTAAAATCATATAGTATTTCTTTCTCTGACTTATTTCACTCAGTGTAATGCTCCCTAAGTCCATCCATGTTGTCTCAAATGATAAAATTTTATTGTATTTTTAAGGCTGAGTAATATTCTGTTGTATGTATGTACCACATATTTATTCATCTATCAGTGGACAACTCTCAAGATACTTTTGAACATTAGAATTAAATTCTGCATCTTAACGGTTTTATTTTTAAATTTATTTCTGTCTAGTCTCATGATTACAACTATGCCGTGGGAATTAAGAAAGCAGTCCAGGGGTATAGTTTCTGGCTAATGAGGACATTTTCTTTTTTATGGCCATTTCACAATTGTTTTCAGTCCTGAAGTTGTGGAGCTTACATCCATGTGTAAGAAATTTCATTGCAGTTAGTTTCCTGTGTTCCATGTTGGCAGAGACTGGGGTTGAATGAAAGATGAGTCACAGAACTAAGAGTGGTAACAGAGTTGCCAAAACATTCTTAAAATGAGTCTTCTCTGATGTCCATTTATCCTCCCTCCATCCATACATCTATTTTTCTAGCTAGTCAACAAGCAAACTTCTTAGTAGAAGAATCAGAAATGTCAACAAATATTGTAATTAAGAGATCATACAAGAAGACTCAAAGAGAGGTTATACAAAATGCTACAAGAGGAGAGAAAAGGGATCAATTATGTCACAGGAGAGGACCAGGAGAGCTTCTCAGAGAAAGTCAAACTTGAGAGCTGTCACCTGGGATTGTGAAACATAAGGAAGGAGAGCTAAAAAGAGAGAAAAGGATAGAAGGGCTAAAACTGGAAAGAAGATCGGTGTAAGATTTTATACAGCTTCCAATGCAATGAGGCAGAAATTGAGATTTATACTTTATGCAAATGAGTACTTTCTAAGTAGGGTAATGAATATTTAAAAGTAAATAGTTCCATAATGATTTCTTTGATTAAGCTTAGGCCTGTGTTGACTCAATTTTTAGTAATTATATTCATTTGATAATTCATTCATTTTCTTCTCACAGATGCAGTCCTGATTCTCTTATCAATTTAAAATGGGTTTTTATTTATTTTAAGAAAGATTAATAGGCTTTCTACTATACAGACATTTATAACTAATAGAGTACTATGATTTTCCTTAAGTCTGTGGAGTTAATGTTTATATGAACATTATTTCATTAAACATGATAGGATATTACAGAATTCTAACTGGAGGTAACACATGCTTTAGATTTTGTCATTAAATCTGTGGTAATTGGCTTGGCAAATTAAATAATGAGTTAAAATGGAACAATTATTAGGGATGTTTAAAAAATCAATGAATTTCACATGTCATGTGGTCATAGGCATTACCTGTAATTTTTTTAGACTGTTAAAAGTATATTATTGATAAGTAATATTTAAAAAAAAAAGATTTTACTTATTTGTTTTTAGAGAGAGGGGATGGGAGGAAGATTGCCTTTCATATGAAAACTGGCCTACAACCCAGGCATGTATAATGACTGGGAATTGAACCAATGATCTTTTGGTTCACAGGTTGGTGCTCAATCTATTGAGCCACACCAGCCAGGGCTTGATAAGTAATAGTTTTGATGTTATCAATTACTTTTTTGTTTGACTAAATTAAATAAGAAATAAGTGTGTAAATTGAATAAAGCAATCAATTAAAAAAAATACCATCATGATCAGTTTTGGTTAAAAGACCACGTAACTGGAAGACAAGATCTATGCCCCTCTATTTTTTTATCCACAGACCTTACCTAAGTCACTTGTCACTGGCCTGTTTTAACAGCTGAACAATAAGATGAGAAGAAAATGTGCTTTTCTCCAGGAACCGTGAATGCAGTGAAAATTATTTAAATTTTATTATAATTTCAATGGTGATATGATAAATATTTTATTTGTTTGGAAGATAAAACTTTAGTTTTGCACTGAAAGCCTACAAGTAAGAAGAGGTTCACAGACTATGACATAGGTTTTTAAGTCAGGTTTTCAAATTATCATCCAAGGATATGTTTATTGTACTCTTCTTTGTAAGAAAGGCTGCATTTACCGAAGAATTTGAGTTGATAGAAGTAATCCATGATGCTTTTTAAAGTTCTTAAATGTTGAAGTTTCTTTGTCAAATCATGGTCTGAAATATACCTTTAACACTGAACTTGGTTCTTTTGGCATTTTCTAAATGAAACAAAGCTCCATGTTAATGGCTGATTTTTTTCTTGCAGTCTGATGGTGACTATGTTTGGACAGATACCTGGAGGGTGAGGTACACTAACTGGGCTGCTGATGAGCCCAGACTGAAATTAGCATGTGTTTATCTGGATGTTGATGGCTCCTGGAAGACAACCAATTGCAATGAAAGTTTTTATTTCTTCTGCAAAATATCAGATGGTAATTGAATATGCAAAACCAATCTAGGCATTTATAATTTTCTTAATAAGCTAATACTTAATAAGCTAATACTGTTGATATTATTAAACCATAAGTGTCTTGTGGAACTTAAGAATAAGAACAAGTTAAAACATACTCCTTCACCTAACAAAAGACTGACTCAGGAATAGGTAAATATGATTACTTTTGATGTTGATAGCATAACTATATCAAAATAATTTTTATCAGAATGCATGTAGATTCATCAGTCAGTGATATGATCATGCTAGTGTCCTAGAATGCAATCCTAGAATTGGACAGTCATAGCTAAAAAGGGTTATCAGGGATTAGGATTCACCCCTCCATCCCCAAAAATACTATCTTAAAGAGGGGCTATCTTTGCAAATTATTTTTGGGTCAGTTTGTTTTTGGAACTTAAGGTCTTTCTGGGTATCTACTGATATTCTTAATAACGAGTGTGTTTGATTGCCACAGTACTTTAGTACATTCTATTGAAATATATTTAAAATGGAAAAAAGATAAGTAAAAAGACCCAATAATAAAAATTACAGATTCCAATCTGAACTTAAAAAAAATAAGTGATAAAAATTTTCATAGCTGCTAACATATTATTTTACATACTACAGAAACTTCAGATTTTACTTTTAAATGTCTTTTTATTAATAGAAGTTCCTGCCACTGAACCTCCACAACTGCCTGGCAGATGCCCGGAGTCAGACCACTCTGCGTGGATTCCTTTTCACGGCCATTGCTACTATATTGAGTCTTCCTATACTAGGAACTGGGGCCAAGCATCTCTGGAGTGCCTTCGAATGGGTAAGTACCACATTTGCTGTAAGAAAACCCCACAGTCATCTATTCTGGATTACCATGATACTAATAACGCTGTATGTACATTGAAAACAGAAAGATTATAAAAACAGCTGTTCATTTTTCTGAATAATTTACATTGTAACAGAATGGTCAAACATCATGTCCCCTAAATGTAATTTCTAATATTGTAGCCTCAAAAATCCTGAAGAATTTAATAGAAAATAATCATTTACTGAACAAGTTGTTTTTACTTTCAGCCCTATTATATGGAGTTGTTAGGATTCTCATTCTCAGCTATTCACATTATTGTGTTTAGGGCTTGCCACTGATAGGCTGAAGTTTCACAAGTGTTCTATTTGGCATTATCATCAAGTAGACAAGCATTTATAGCTGGTTCTTTTATCTGGAAGGAAAACAAAGAAAATTCACACAGACATGACATAAATGGAGAATTTTCCCCTGAAATAAAAATGTCAAATAAAGTTAATTTTTAGGATACATTTAAAAAGTCACTTACTAAATTTCATTGAATATTTTACTAAATTTTTCAACATAAATTTTGATTATGCACTGAGCCAGGGTTCTTCATCCAACATTGGTGTGCAAGAGTTGTCTTCTCGCATTCTACAGGTCCATTCAAAGGTTAACCTTGAGCTTTGATTTTCTACTTTCATGTCTATATTTTTTTAGGCTTTATTGAGTTATAATTTATATAAAATTATAATACATTAAGTGTATAATATAATAATTTGTAACATATACATTGTGAGAAGACTTCTCCCATCAAGTTAATTAATGCATCCATCACCTCATATATTTATTTTTTCTTTTTTGGTGAGGACACTTAAGTTCTACTCTCTTTGCACATTCCAATTATACATTGCAGTGAATTGTTATCACTTGTAGTCACCATGTTATATGTTATATCCTCAGACTTTATTCATCCTATAATTGAAAGTTTATACCCTTTTACAAGCCTCTTCCTCTTTCCTTCTGTACCCAGTAGCCCTTGCCAACCACATTCAGCTTTCTATTTCTGTGAGTCTATTTCTTTTTTAAGTTCCGCATATAAAGCTGATACCATGTTGTAGCTGTCTACCTCTGTCTAACATATTCACATAGCGTAATACCTTCCTGGTTAATCAATTTTCAAATGGCAAGTTTTCCATCTGTTTAAAGGCTGAGTAATATTTTATTTTATTACAATTCTCCCATGAATTGTTCACTACATGTTGTTTAATCTCCATATATGTATGAATTTTTGTTTTCTTTTTGTAATTGATTTCCAGTTTTATATCACTGTGGGCAGAAAAAGTGCTTGATAAGATTTCAATCTTAACTTTATCGAGACTTTTTTCATGATCTAACATATGATATCTTGAGAATGTTTCATGTGTGCTTATAAAGAATGTGTATTCTTAAAAAAAATCTGTGGCTTCTTTATTTTTTATTGTTTATTCTATTATAGTTGTCCCAATTTTTTCCTCTTTGCCCACCTCCACCCAACCTACTCCTTTTGTCCATAGTCAATACCATTGACCATGTCCATGAGTCATATGTTCTTTGAATAGTCCCTTCCATTTCCTTTCACCATTCCCCCTTTCTGACAGCTTCAGTCTGTTTCATGTTTCCATGTCTCTAGTTTTATTTTTCTTTTTAGATTATTTTGTTCATTAGATTTCCACTTAAAAGTGAGGTCATGTGGTATCTGTCTTTTGCTGACTGGCTTATTTCACTTAGCATAATGGTCTCCAGTTCCATTTATACTGCTGCAAAAGGTAGAACTTCTTTCTTTCTGCTGTGTAGTATTCCATTGTGTAAATGTACCCCAGTTTTTAATTCACTCATTTACCGATTGGCACTTGGGCTGTTTCCAACACTTGGGTATTGTAAATAGTTCTTTTAGATGTAGAGGTTAAGTTGTTTATAGAGATTTTTCTGTAGGTAGTCCTGTATTGCTATGACCTTTTATTCTCAGAGCTGCCTTAGCTGTATCCCATAGGTTTTGGATTGTGTGTGTTCACTTTCATTTGTTTCCAGATACTTCCTGATTTCTTCCTTTGTCTCATTGTTCACCCATTTATTATTTAATAGCATGTTATTCAGTCTCCATGCATTTGAGTGTTTTTTAGTTTCTTTCATTGAGTTTGGTTTCTAGTTTCAAGCCATTATGATCCAAGGAGACACTTGATATTATTTCAATTTTCTTGAATTTGTTCATGTGTTTTGTGTCCTACCATGTGCTTTATCTGTGAAAGGATATTTCACATGCATTTGAAAAGAATGTGTACTTTGCTTATTTAGGGTCAAATCTTCTGTAAATATCAATTAAGTATATTTGATCTAGAGTTTCATTCAGTGCTTCACTATCCTTGATGATTCTGTTTGGAAGATCTATCCATTATTGATAGCAGGGTGTTAAAATGCACTATGATGACTATACTGTTGTTGAGCTCTTTCTTGAAGTCCTCCATGATTTTTCTTATGTATTTAGATCCTCCTATGTTGGGTGCATATATGTTTTACAAGGGTCATATCCTCTTGTTGGACCACTCCCTTAAGTATTATGTAGTGACTTTCCTTTTCTTCTATTATGGTCTTTGTTTTGAAGTCTATTTTGTCCAATACAAGTATTGCTACCCCAGCTTTCCCCCGCCCCCAGCCTTTTTTCCACGTCAATTTGCTTGGAATATTTTTTCTATCCCTTTACTTTCAGTCTGTGTAAATTTTTTGTTCTTAGGTGAATCTCTTATAGACAGCATTTCTTTCTTTCTTTCTTTCTTTCTTTCTTTCTTTCTTTCTTTCTTTCTTTCTTTCTTTCTTTCTTTCTTCACCTCCTCCTTCTTTCTTCCTTCCTTCCTTCTTCTTCAAGCAGTTCTTTTTAACATCTCTTGAAATGCTGATTAGGTGTAGGTGTACTCTTTTAGCCTTTTTTTTTGGCATGGGAAGTTCTTCATTTTTGCCTTCCATTCTAAATGAGAGCCTTGCTGAATAGAGTAATCTTGGTTGCAGATCCTTGCCTTTTATTACTTGGAATATTTCATGCCGATGCCTTCTGGTTTGTAGTGTTTCTGTTGAGAAATCAGCTGAAAGCCTTAGTTAGCTCCCTTATATATTGTTAGCTGTTTCTCCCTTTCTGCCTTTAAGATTCTCTGTCTTTCAATTTTACCATTTTTAATTATGATGTGTCTTATAATGGGCCTGTTTGGGTTCATCTTGATTGGGACCCTCTGTGCTTCCTGAACTTCCGTGACTTTTTTTCCTCACTAAATTAGGATAGTTTTCTTTCATTATTTTTTCAAATGGTTTGCTATCTTCCCTTTCTTCTCCTTGTGGTATTCCTCTGATGCAAATGCTGTTGTTTCATGTTGCCCTGAAGCTCCCTTAAACTATCCTTGTTCTTTGTGATTTTTCATTTTGTTGTTTTAATTAGGTGTTTTTTACTACCTTGTCTTCCAGCTTGTTGATTTGGTCCTCTCCTTTATCTAGCCTACTTTTAATTCCTTCTAGTGTATTCTTCATTTGAGATATTGTATTCTTCATTTTCTCCTGGTTCTTATTCATAGTTTCTATGTCCTTTTCCATGCTGCTGTAGTTTCCACGAAGTTCCTTGTAGCTCCCATAAGATTCCCTGTAGTTCTCACTGAGCTCCTTAAGCATCCTTATAACCATTGTTTTGAACTCTATGTTTGATAGATTTCTTGCCTAAATTTCACTTAGCTCTTTTTCTGAGGATTCCTCCTTTTCTTTTGATTGGGCATTGTTTCTTTGTTTCCCCATTTTAGGTGACACTTTTTGCTTGTTTCTGCATCTCAGATTGTTCTGCTTTGACTACCTGTCTTTATGGGGTGGCCTTCTGTGGTAGGAGACCTGAAGGACTCAGTGGTACAGTCTCTTTGATCTCATAATCTGGATGCTCTAGGGATATCCTTTCTTTGGTGTATGAGGGCCTTCTTGTGGTACTTGCATTGTCTCCTCATTCATTGATGGCTCATTCATTGGTGAGTTCTCGCCTCTCCTCTCTAGCTGGCTGACTGAGAGTCACAACCCCCACTATGTCTTATATGCTGTTATGCAGAGAATATAGCAAAACTACACAGAGAATCAAACCCACACCAGCAAAAATATCCCCTACCACATCAGCAATATCAACATCAAATGAGCAAAGTTTAATAAAGGTGGAAAGAGGTTAAGAATATTGTAAGATAGGAAAAAATGAATATGAGATGACTAAAGGAGAGAAAAAAAATTTGAGAGGGAGGAGGAGGAGAAATAATAAGAGTAGGGACCAGAAACAAGGCAAAGAAAGGGTGAAAATAGAATTTAAAATGTAAATAAAAATGGCAAGGGTGATGGTAAAACGAAGTAAGAAAAAAGAAGAGTACATATAAGGATTGAAAGAAAGTAAAATAAAATAGTGAACCAATAGGAACAAAATTGAAGGAAACCCTCAGTAGGGTCAATACCAACTACAGATGATCAAAGATGAATAAAAGCAGAAAGAGAATAAGAGTATTGTAAGAAAGAGAGAAGAGAATATGAGATATCTAGAGTAAAGAAATGCTTTTGAGAGGATGGAGGAGAAATAATAAGAGTAGGAATAGAATCTAGTCTAAGAAAGGGAAAATATAAAATTTCAAACTTATATAAGCAGGAGCAGGACTAAGGCAAAATGGAGTAAGATCGGGGAGGAGGAGACTGTAAACGATGAGATTTGAAATAAAAAGTGAACAAATAAGAATAAAATTTAAGAAAAACAGCAATGACCATAATATCCATGACTAACAACCAATGATTAATAAAGGTTGAAAGAAAATAAGAATATTATAAGAAAGGGAAAAAGAATGTGAGTTGGCTGAAGGAAAGACAAATGATTTTGAGAGGAAAGAGAGAGGAGAAATAAGAGTAAGGAATAGGAACAAGGTATAAAAAGGAGGAAAATAAAATTTAAAACAAAAATAAGAAAGGGCAGGAGGAAGGCAAAATGGAGTATGTGACAAGGGAAAGGGTACAGTGTGAGAGTTGAAATAAAAATAAAATTAAAAATATAAAAGTATAAGTGAAAATAATAAAAACATAAAGGACAAAACTAGTAAATTAGAATACAACTGAAGAAAAAGAAACAATGTTCAAGGGCTATGCAAGAGAAAAACATAACGCCAATTCTGACAAAGAATGAGGTGGAATTTGACTCAGCAGTGTGGTGTTTGCCTTCTGTCTTCTCCTTCTGGATCTGCCTCTGGCTTTCTATCATCAGCTCAAGGTCCCAGGGTGGATCACCGAATGTACCACCTTCACCTGCCTCTAGAAGGGGTTTCTATTGCAATCCTTAACCAAGAATGTGTATTCTTCAGTTGACATATGGAATGCTTGTATATAACTATTAAATTCACCTGACCTAATGTGTAGTTTTAAGTGCTTTGTTTCCTTACCGATTGTTTGTCTGAATGACCTATCCATTATTGAAAGTGGGGTATTGAAGTCTTCTACTATTGTCTGGATGTCTGTTTATCCCTTCATATCTTTTAATATTTGATATATATATATATATATATATATATATATATATATATATATATGTGTGTGTGTGTGTGTGTGTGTGAATTTTGACTTTAAATTGTGAGTCTGATGAAGTATGCTTTGTCAAATGTTGCTTCATGTATACTGGGACTTTATCATTAGGTGCATATCTGCTTACAATTGTCACATCTGCCTGATGGATTGAAACTTATAAAATGTACTTATTTGTCTCTAGTAACAAGTTTTGTTTAAAGTCTTTTTTAAAAGACTTTTGTTAAAAGTCTTCTTTGTGTAATACCACTATGGCCTCTCCAGCTTCTCTTTGGTTAACATTTGTATGGCAAACCTTTTCTATGCTCTTACTTTCACTTATTGTGTTTCTGACACCAAGTGTGTCTTTTATAGACAGCATGTAGTTAATCACTTTAAAACTTATTTTTAATTATTTTTTACTTTTTTATTTATTTTTCCAATCTGTCTTTTATTGGAGTGCTTATGTCATTTATATTTAATGTAACTGCTGATGAGGTAGGATTTATATCTGCCATTTGTTTCTGTCTTACATCTTTTGATTCTTGTATTATTTCATTTCTTCCTTCTTTTATGTTAAGGGCATAATTTCCTGGGTACTGTTTTAATTTTCTTATTTTTTATTTACTATGTTTTGCTGAATTATTTTCTGAATAGTAGCCCTGGGATGACAATTAATATCTTAATAATATGCAACAATCTAGTTCAGATTACAATCAATTTAATTTGGAAAATGCACAAAACTTTTGCTCTTGCAGACCTTATTCCCTCTGAAATCTTTTGTGATATTGTTGTCATACAAATGCAGATTCCCTCTGCAATCTTTTATGATATTATCATACAAATAGTTCTTATACATTGTATATCCACCAGCACAGATTTATAGTTATTGCTTTGTGTAGTATTTTTAGATTAGGTAAGATTTTAAAAAGAATTATCAACATAAAAGACAGTTTAAAACTGCCCGAGCCTGGGCAGGTGCACACCCAATGCATGCTTGTGGCCATCTAGGCTCCCAGGAAATGGTCAATGCTTTTTAAAGTTTCAAATACACATCTTATTCCTTAGTTTTTCCTTTTAAGTTTTTTTGGTTAGCTTGTTGTTTACCTTAACACTTATCACTGCCCCAGTCAGCTGCAGTGTTACACAATTTTCGCTGGTAGTTCTTGACTCTAACCCCCAGGTAAAGGCTGTTTACACTGGATGAGTTCTAAGTCAGGCCAAATAAAGTTTTGTGAGTGAGGTTTCCCAGAGGACTGTCAGAGATATCAAATAATGGAAATTCTTTGAGAATGGGGCTTTGGAAATACACCAGCACCATTCTGACTTTTCCAGTGTCTTTGAATTGCAGGCCATTGGTTTCTAAGGCAACTACAGAACTAGGGATAACACAAGGAGATTAGGATGAGTTATAAAACCATGAAGCTCTCCAATCTTACCAAAATTCAGTCCTTATTTTGAATAAATGCTTCCTGGATGGCTATCAGCCATTGGTTAATTTTCAGGGTTCTAAAAAAAGTTGATTTTGACCAATTTGGTGGTGTTCTTTCTGCTTTTGTGGGGTAGAGGATTTTCAGGGATTTGTATTTTGTCACTCCTTGTGATGTCACCTAAGTTCTGCTTTGGATTTTTTAAATTAAAATGGCTTTCCTTCATGTTTGAGTATTTAAAAACTTTTTGCAGTAAATGTGTAGAAAATTTGTTTTAGGTGACTCTATTTTTCTGTAAATAATGTGAATGATTCTCATTTAACAAAATATATCACAAATATTTTGAGATGGCAATCAGCTATGAAATATACTTCCTAATTGACTGTGTAATCATGCAATAAAAACAAATACCCAGGAGGCAATGCAGGATTTAGTAACATAGGATGTAGGCATATGGTTAAGTGGAGGCCTTCAAGATTCATATCTTGACTTTGCCCTCTGTTATCATTAAAATCTTAGAAGTTATTTACAGTCTGTACTTTATATTTTACTTAACTATAAAATGAGGTACCACTAATACCCATTTAATAAGGTGGTTGTAAAAATTTAGAGAGATCATGTTTATAAAGCCCATAACAAAATATCAGGCATGAAGTTCTTAAAAAATATTAGTGGTTACTATTAAAAAGCTCTAGTTTTTTACTATAAAAATCTAAGGCTGACACTTGAAACACTCAAATCAGTCTTAATCTAATGTATGTTTTTAATACCATAGTCATTGAACCAGTCTTTCAGTTATTTGCCTTACTTTGTACAGCTTTATATATAATAGCTAGATAAATACTCCTGTAGTGCATTGCATTGTTCTGTTGCTTAAAAAAAACTGTGTTCTTCATCACCACATTGCCCTAAATACCAATCTCCTGCCATCTACAGTGAGGCCTAACTCATCTTTTATCATCTATTGAGCATATTCGTTCAGCCAAACTGCACTATCTATTAACACTATTAATTCCTCTCAATAGATTTATCTATCTATCATCTATCATTTGTCTGTTATCTATCATCTATCTGTATCATATCACCCTAAACCAAAATAGAGGATTCCATGTATCTGTGAGCCATCTCTGTTCCTGGAGAAACTCTATGCTTCCCTCTTTTCTTGTCTTTTCTCGTAGTCGTCCTTTTCCTGAAATTATTTTCTATCCTTTCAGCTTGAAATCCTATGCATCTTGGTATCTTATTCTATTTCCTCCATACTTGCTTCACCTAAAACAAATCCTTTCCTTGTCTGACACATCAATAGCATATTGAACTTATTTTATTTTCTAATACTACATTCTTTCACTCTCAACTCATAACTACCTACATTATTATAACCCTCTTAAGACATTCTGTGTCTTACTTCTCTTTGCATATTTCTACAACAGCTCATTTAGTACCTGTATGCCTAAAACATACGTGTACTTTCAGGATAAAAATGGAAATTCTGAAAGGATAAATGTCTACTCCTTAAAATTCTTTTTCCTAAGTGGGCATATTAAAATGATGTGTATTGTTCTTAATAATATAATTACCATCATTATAAAGATATTTTCAGCTACTTAAATGTACTTCTATCATATTTGTTATTTTATATTTTGCAGGTTCCTCCTTGGTTTCCATTGAAAGTGCTGCTGAATCGAGTTTTCTGTCATACCGTGTTGAACCGCTTCAAAGCAAAACCAATTTTTGGATAGGATTGTACAGAAATGTTGAAGGTAATTCTCGCAGGACAGTTATGTAATCACAAATATTTCAAACCATTGTATGGTAAACAAGGTTTCAGTTCCAGAAAGTCTTGCCTTAAATAATGGTTAATTTGCGATGAGTTTTAAAATTCAAAATATTTTCATTTGGGATAACTGAAATTTTAAATGACCCGTATGTTATGCTATTCTGAAAGTTGCTAGTTAAAGTAATATTTTCTGTAGTTAAGTTAGTTTAAGAAGCTTTAAAAATATTTTCTGATTTTGCCAGGAAAAAATCTTAAGGAGAGATAATTATACATGCTTATGTTAATCAGGAGTACAATTTCAACTAAAGCTGTATAAGAAACATATTCTTAGTTTCCTTTCCTGTAATAATTAGTCATTATAATCTTGTGTATCAAAAGTCTTGCTGTAAACAAGTATTCATTGTAGTGTAAAATAATATACTTAGAAGTTTTACATGAATAAGTTGAACTTATGTTAAGAAGGACTTTTTTTCCACCTTGCTCCTAAAAGTTACTGTTGAAGTAACTTCTGAAAAATGCTGGAAATGGTGAGACACATAGATTCACAAAGAGGAATAAAAGAGTTTCTTGTAGCTTATCCTGGGCAAGAAAGTTGGTTGGGCAGATCTGAGAGGCAGAGCTAGGTATGTCTCTTGGGTGTGGATCAAACCTGTTAAATTCAGCAATGGAGAGTTGCTAATCTCTAAAATTCTCTAAGACTAATCTATGTTCCAGACATTTTTTAAAAAGTATACTTTATTGATTATGTAGTTATGGTTGCCCCAGATTCTTTTCTTTCTGCTCCCCTCCACCCAAGATTCCCATTGCCTCCCACAGTCCCACTCCTCTCTTAGTTCATGCCCATGGGCTGTGCATATAATTCCTCTGATTTCACCCTTTCCTCTGTTCTTCTTAACTTCTCCTCATCTATCTGGTACACACCAATTATGTTTCCCAATCCCTGTACTATTTCCCTGTTTCTCCCCCTTTCCCCACCCAGCTGATAACCCTCCCAATGATCCCCATAACCATGATTCTGGTCCTGTTCTAATTGTTTGCTGAGTTTTGTTTTTACTTCTTAAGGTTCTGTTGTTGATAGTTGTGAATTTGTTGTCTTTTTAGTGGTCATAAACTTGATCCTCTTTTTCTTAAATAAGTCTTTTTAACATTTTATATAATGGTTTAGAGATGATGAACTTCTTTAGCTTTACCTTGTCTGGGGAAGTATTCTCTCTGCCCATCCATTCTAAATGATAGCTTTGCTGGATAGAGTATTCTTGGCTGTAGTCCTTACTTTTCATCACTTTGAATACTTCTTGCCAGTCCCTTCTAGCCTACAAAGTTTGTTTTGAGAAATCAGCTGGTAGCCTTAGGGGAACTCCTTTGTAAGAATCTTTCTTTTTTTTCTTTTGATGCTTTTAAGATTCTGTCTTTATCTTTCATATTTGGCATTTTGATGCCAATCATGATATTGGCATGGTCTGATTTTGATCTAGCTTGTTTGGGACTCCCTGTGAATCCTGGACTTGTATATCTATTTCCTTTACCAAATTTAGAAAGTTTTCCTTCATTATCTCTCACACAAGTCTTCAATTTCTTGCTCTTCTTCTTCTTCTTCTGGCACCACTATGATTTGGAAGTTGGCATGTTTAAAGTAGTCCCAGAGGTTCCTACCTCTCCTGTTTTTTTAAAATTCTTATTTCCTGTGTAAATTTCCTGTATATTTTCCTTTGTTTCATTTGACCTAGACTTCATTTCTTCCCTTCTGCATTTGCCATTTATAAACGTATCTGTCAAGTCTGTGACCATCTTTATCAACAGCGTTTTAAACTGTTCATCTGTCAGGCTGGCTATTTCTTTGTCACTTAGTTTGCCCACTTAGACCTTGATCTATTCTCTTTTTTGAGCTGTAGTTTTCTGTCTCCTCAACTTGACAGGCTATTGTGTTTGCCTCTGTGTCTTAGGTAGAGCTGTTGCACCCTCAAGATGGGTTTTTTAACTTGTATTTTTATTGTCTTTTTCTTATAATCAGGAAAGTGGATATGGATGAACAACAATCCACTCTCCTTTGTCAACTGGAATGCAGGAGACCCCTCTGGTGAACGAACTGATTGTGTAGCTTTAATTGCATCTTCTGGATTGTGGAATAATATTCATTGTTCTTCCTATAAAGGATATATTTGTAAAAGACCAAAAAGTAAGTAGGAATTTGCCTTATGATACATCTGTTCACAGGTCATCATTGCTTTCTAATATTAAGATGTCAGGAATGGGATTGTAATGTTATTATAGGTTCCTTGCAAGCTCTCACCTGAATAAGTGAAAAATACAGTCTACCATCAAATGCTGGCTGCAGCTCTGAGTGAACAGAAAACACTCCTTGCCTGCTTAGCTGACATCATAGTTTTGATTTATCAGTCTACTTATGCTAGGATATCTATGCATATGGGTTTGTGAAATTTATTGTAAGTAGTTTGGCCACAAAGACTTATGGCATGAGAAGAAAAGGTGAAACAGTCACCTTGGCAAACTGGAAGGGAATCAGAATTTATTACAATAAATTATGTAAGATTTAAGGAGCAAATCTTGTAAGACAAATTAAGGCTGCTTCTGAGACCTGAGTGGCAGATCACCCAATGATAGGGACTGGGTGAATTAATAGTATTATTTGCCTGTGATATGATACTATCTGGACTTTAATAATATTTTTATGCAATTCCACTTCACACAATAGCCTTCCCAACCTATAAAATTATTAATTAGATTATATACATGAATAAATTAGATAAAAACTCCATCCCCTGAAGATTTTTATTATTTTATAATTTTGTAGTTCTTCAGTCTTTTGAAACTCCATTCTAAAGATACCACATATCCTTTGGGCCATATTGGGATCTTATTTCACTTTCATTCAAATGTTTGTAATACCTAATGCTTCCATAGGCAAATTTCCAACTGCTAGCCTAGAATACATGTTTATGAGTAGACTCTCGGTTTTTGAGGGTATCAGTGGTTCAAATGCAAATCTGAGGAGGATTATACAGGGACAGGCAAAAGTAAGTTTACAGTTGTGAATGTAACAAAACAGCCTATTCTTGTATTATTGTTTATTATTATATTATTTATATTACAACTGTAAACCTACTTTTATCCATGCCTGTATTTTTAGATCTTCCAATATATTCAAACTCACATACAGCTTAGGATGCTATTATAGAATAGACTGATCTGATCTATCCATATCATATCATATCATATCATATCATCAATCACCATAATCCAAACATGGAGGATTTGATATGTTTATGGACCAAATAATACTATCTTTATGCAATTATTGTGGGTTTTTACAACTATTTAATACATTTCTTATTTTGCCAACAGTTGTTGATCCTGAACCTACCCATACGTCGTTAATGACAACAAAAGGTAAGACCATTTGAAATTTCAAGTTCTTTATTAGTAATGTATCAATATAGTTTGTTAAGAAAACATAATAATCCTTTCCTACATCCCCTGAACTCTCAGTAGACTTGTTTGAGCTGCACTAGGCTTTGTCTTTTTGTCATTAGCCTCCCTTGATTGTTGCTCTAGAAAATCAGGCTTTGGAATCAGGTTGCTGGTTTTACTATTGATGTTTTTAAAGGTATCAATTGCTCTATTACAAAGTATTGTCTTGTAAAACACATAAAAGAAATTTCTCTCAGTAATCCCTGAGGTTTTTTTTCATTTTTTAAAATAATGGTTTTAATTTTAATTTTATATGTAACTTGAATTAGGAAACATCCTATTTCACTCATTTGATTGGCTGCTAAAAAACAGTGAGATTTATGGCTTGCTACAACCTCCTTATTAACCTCATAGGTGCTGTTTGTTAACTAATTATACACAAGAGCCCAAACTTTTACTACTCTTATTTTCTCTTTTCCCTTATATTTTAACTTGCTTTTTATTGTCATCATCATTAGTATTCTACTTCTCTTCATATAATGTATTTGTAAGCAGCCTTAAATTACTTTGAAGCAGGTATAAATATTTTAAAACACTGTACATAGCTACACTATGTAGCTAAATGCTACATAGATAAATGAAATATTGTTGCTATTGAATAATAATCTTAACATCTAAAATAATCCTCATATCTGTCTTCATGTCTTCCATTTTTATTTGACAGATATCACTGGAAATCATATTTATGCATTTTAGTTTTTTTAAAAAGTAAATTATATTGTTCTCCATAATATTCTACCCTCTGCCTCCCTCCACTTTATTCCTAATGGTTTTTTTAATTCATTTCTAGCTGACCCCAGGAAGATGAGCCCTCCTAAGCAGTCTCCTAGCACGGCAGGGGTAGTCATCACTGTGGTCTTCCTGATTGCAATGGGTGTTGGCCTTGCTGCATACTTGTTTCACAAGAAGAGACGTGTGCCTTTACCTCAAGAAAACACTTTTGAAAATTCCCTCTATTTTAACAGTAGATCAAATGCAGGAATTAGTGATACAAAAGACCTCATGGGCAACATTGAACAGAATGAACATGCCATCATCTAGTATCACAGTGTGATTTAGATATATTTGAATTCCGTAAGATTGTAACTAAAATGGTAAGGTCTTTAATTCAGTCTGATTTATATTGTTTAAAATTAGGACTGTGTTGCACTGGTCTTTTTTTTTTTTTTTTTTTTTTTTCCTTTGCCTAGTTGAGGAAATAATTGCTCATTTTTTATCCTGGCAAGATATTGTCACAAAAGAGAGATATTATTGACTACCACTTTAAAAATATTGTACGTGAATACAGAAGACAATAATGTTGATACTTAAGCATCACTGGTGTGTAGCTCTTGTCAACTGCATGCAGATTATAAGAGCCCAACTAAGCTTCCTGAAATAGTTTAAGGAGCTCCCAAAGAAATGTTACCTATTAAATAGTAAGTCAGTAATTAGAGAACCATTAAAAAAAATTAAGTCCAAATAGCCTCAAGTGGCATATAAATTTAGTCACTTTGTCTTTTTACCAATTTTGATTTTCAGTCCAATTATTTAGAATTGTATTTGTACATGGGCAGAAAGGAGAAGGCAGCTGAGAATCCTGTTTTCCCCAAGCAGGGTTTTGAGGCTGCATATTGCAAAGGTGTCTTTGTCCTGTTATTTGTATATCAGGAATGCAAAGATATGAAATAAAAATGTAAATTTTCATAACTGGGTGTATTTAGATAATGTGAAATAAACATCAAAGACAAGGTCTATTTTTAACAGATTTGTATTTTGGTGATTTTACTAAGTGAAAATTTTTTAAAAGTGAAAATTATTTATCCATTTACTTTACATTTAACTTTACTTTTAAAACAATCTTATTAGTAGAGAAATTCTTAAAATTAAATTTTTCATCTCTTTGGAACAGAAAGGTTGCTAAAATACTAAGTCTAAAATGAATTAATTTTTATAGTTCCCTCAGATCTTCCCTTATAACATTGACCCAGGTCAGAATTTAACAATTGAAGGCACTGTTATTGGGAATTAGATCTCTAACTATCTTAGTCTCACTTTAACAAATCCTTTTTGCTTAAAAATTTTGCCTTAAAGTTCTATGCACATTGTGAAATACATTGGAGGTACCACATCTCACACATGTGCTGTACTGCCAGCTCATCCTTGCCTCATTTCCCAAGACACTGATCTATTCTCTACTCTCTACTCTCTCTCTCTCTCTCTCTCTCTCTCTCTCTCTCTCTCTCTCTCTATCTAATCTGACCACCTATCATCTGTGTCATCTTTCAATCAATTTATTTTAAAAAATTGATTCATGCTACTGTGGAGGCTTGGTAAGTCCAAAATATACAGGATAGGCCAGCAATCTGAAGACTCAGAGAAGAGCTGCATTTTGAGTACAAAGGCAACCTGCTTTCAGAATGCTTCTAGCTCTTTGTCCTAGTAAGGCCTTCAACTGATTAGGTGAGTCTCACCCATGCTCTGGAGGGTGATCAGCTTTACTCAAAGTCTACTGATTTAAATGATAATTTCATCCAAAAAACAAAACAAAACACCAAACCTTCACAAAAACACCCAATATAATGCTTGACATATAAGATTGTGTCACACCCCTTTATTTGGCAATGGTTTTATAATTGGTTTTTATAGAAGGAATAGAAAGGTAATGCAGTCTTTAGCATTATTGATCACAATTTTTAATATTTGATAGTTTAGAAGAGGTCTTTTCAACTATATAACTTGTTATTGACAATATAGCATAATTTTTAGGTTTGTAGTGAAAAATGGAAAAACCTCTATTGAATTTCATTCATATATAAGTACTGATATTCAGGGCACTCATTTTGAGGTTTATATTTTTATTTTTGTATGAAATGATTCATCTTAAATACCATTACATTTGGCGGTACTCACTAATCAGTTTGTTGACATTGCTTTTGTAATGGGATATTAACAACTTTTTGGTTTATTTTAGTATTTTGTGTCAAATCAGCTAAAACTGTGTATCATTTTTCTAGTATGTTCATATGATTCACTTTTCATTCTCTTCATTAACTAAGTTATAATATAATCTAAGAGTCTCTTCACTACTTCAAATTAATTGACACTGACATTGGAAAGGCTTCCTGAATTGGCTGGAGATCCTGGCTGTACTGTGGAGGCTTTAAAATATTAAAGTTATTCATGGCAGGTCTGCAAGTTCGGTTTTGGCAAAGGTAATCGATCTCATTTAACTAGCTCTGTGGGTTGAGTGAAAGCTTATCCCATCACAGCTTTCTCCTTATGGGTCTGATTACTGCTCATGTACACCAAGTTCTCTTTGAGATTTAAAGACCATAGCAAAGTGACCAGGCTATCTTTTCTGTTGACAACTTTTTGATTCTTTAAGGGCAGGAAAGCTCAAGACTCTGGGCTTGCTCCTGATTTGGAGTTTTGGCGTAAATTCTCAACTTGTGATAGGGTATAAGGAGCCACATGGGGAGCTTATTCAAAATCCAGAGTCTTTTGGGCCCCTGCTTCTGATTCTATTAGGTAGAGCTAGGTCAGGGTACTGGGATCTGCGAGCAGTCCAGGAGGGTGGACTTCACTGAGTGCTCACTTTGGAACCATTTTGCATTGAGATGATACTTCCCCAAAGCTGTTAGAAATCTTCCCTAATCCATGAGGTAAAAGCAATGTAGCCAAGTAGCATGTTACACAAAAGCTGTGATTTTACCATTCTCTGTTAATTAACCAGGAACTGTAGATGCTAAAATCCAATTCTGTACTTCTTTTCCTGAACACCTTTATAGTCTGCTATAAACTGAGTGCTTGTGACCCCCAAAACATATATGTTCAGACCTAACCCCCAATGTGATGGTATTAGCATGTGGGGCCTTGGGGGGTGGGGGTGGTGATCAGGCCACGACAATGGACCCTTCGTGAATGGGATGAGAGTCCTTATAAAAAAACTGCACAGAGAGCTCCCCAGCCCTTCCAACATGTGAAGACACGGGGAGAAGATAGCTGTTTGGGAGCAGGAAACAAGTCCTCATCAGGCATTGAAGCTGCTGACTCCTTCATTTGGACTTTCCAGACTCCAGGACTGTGACAAATAAAGTTCTGTTTATAAGGTCTATGGTATTTTGTTAGCAGCCTACATGGACTAAGATATTCTCCCAATGCTGTACTGCTCCTGTATCCCCTTTATAATCACCATTGGTAAGTATGTGTTGAATTGAGGATTTGCTTCTCTTCCAGAATATTAGGATATCAAATTACTCCAAGAGGCAAAAGGTCAGAAATGACACAATCCTGGGAAGAACCCTAGATCTTTGGGAAAAGAACCATTTCTCTGTGCCATGAGCAATAACAGAAAATTATTTGTCCCCATGGAGACTCCCATTTCATGAAAGTGTCAGTCTCCTTGGTCAGAGTTGGCTCATCTTGTACAAGGGAGCCAATGGAAACCTTCTAGTGCTCAAGACCATCATCAGCTTTTTTGAGAAAAATTGTAACAGATAGTTCACAGAGAATTCTGATTCAAACTTGGCTATAAAGGTAATAAGGAAACTGATTAAGTACTTACTGTATGCCAGGCACAGTGGCACTTATTCAAATGAATTCCAGATGGTCCTGAAGCATACACTGCTGATGACCACATGCCACCCTAAAGGTTTATTCTGGAGCTCATAGACCCTGGCTTTTGACCTGGCCAGGGCAGAGAGAGGGGACTTGAAGTTTCCAGTGGCAGAAAAGGGAGGTTACAAGGTCGATAGTCTCTAAGAATGTACTTCTCTGACTCTGACTCTGACTGTTTACCTGGCAAGATTTGACTTCTTTGAGGAGAAACCCGGCTAAGAGGTGGGCTAATCCTCTATAGTCTACATGTTTTATGTTCTTGGTTTGGGTCTCATAATAGAAAGGTCTGATGTTTCTCTGGATGTGTCTAGGCTTCTCTTGGGATCCTTGCTACCACATGTCTGTAGGCTGTAACTAGAGATGGACAACATATAAAATATTTTTGTCAGAAGAGTCTATTCCCCTACCTCTGCCATAAGCCACCTTCCCACATGTTTGCAACCCGGCCAACACACCTATTAGTTTCAAGCACCTATGGTGTATATGTCACAAAGCAGGTACTAGGACTCCTTGAACTATCCACAAGGCCTCACCTCATCCAATGTGGACCCCAAAGCCAAACCTGCAGAGCACGGTGGAAGCTGACTCAGTTTAACCTTCCACTGAACAGTGGACATAGACTCAAGTCCTGTTCAAGCTGCAGAGAGTCCGGTATAATCTCCAGGGCCTCAGCCATCAGGACTGTGTGAACCCATAGCTTCCCTCTGAGCATCCCCTCAAGATGTGTCTAGTCGTTGTATTTATTTTGCTTCCTCCTTATTCAAAAGCCAGATTTCTTCCTTGAAAGTCAGCAAAATCTCAATACTATGGAAGTTTCCATGAAGGCAGAAAAAGCAGCGGGAACAAGTTTGGGGAAGCCAGGCAGTATCAGGTAACCTTTCCTGAGGTTGATCTTCAGGAAAGCCAAGCCACTGTGTTCTTTTGGACTATCTTCAACCACTTGGTATTCCTCAGTGCCAAGCCTCAGGATATCAAAGGACCACTTACAAAACACTCCCTTCTTCATAAGAAGCAGAATGATTTAGCCAAGAGGGCATCTCTGCCAACACATAGGCTGAGACAAAAAAAGAAAGAAAAAGAAAGAAGGAAGGAAGGAAGGAAGGAAGGAAGGAAGGAAGGAAGACAATGAAAAACACCTAAGACAATGAGGGTGTGTTCTTGGTAGAAAGAGACACAAGAGACACAGTCCCTCCTCCTCTAACAATTCCAGTTATCAAGTTATCAACCAACCAAGGAAATCTGATAGCTACTATCAACCCTAAGGAAGTCACAGAAAAGAGGAACAAAGTGAAAAGTGGTATTTCATTGACTGTAATAGATACATCTGGGAAGCTATCAACATCTATAATTCATGCATTTTCAGCTCTGACTTTGTTATCTTCAACTAATGCAATTTTGGTTTCCTCTGTCTAATATCGAAGTGTCAAGTAGTGAGATTCTGTGAAGAACCAAAACAGAAAATTGACAACAATGTCACCTACACACTCAAAAGCTATTGTGGGGACCTAGCCAAGAGCCAGTGGTTATATACAGGCACTCTGTTTTTCTAAACATACCAATCATAACACCATAGCTCTCCAAACATGTGATGCCCTGAAGATACTAGCAGGCTGCTTCATAGTTAGCACAGAAAGCAGAACTACAATTATTTGGATGATCAACAACACCACCCCTAAGGATTCATGTACAAGACATCAGAGATCACCGCTAGGGCATGGAAAGTCGAGTCAACAACAAATGTACCACCTGTACTGACCATGGAGGTAAAGGTCACACCAAATATCACATGGAGACTATTGAACCATACATATGTCAACAAGGAGGTTGTCATAGTTTGCAGATTATTGATGACAAAAAAACAAAATCTAGGGTTAAAGTCACTCTCAATACTGTCTTGTCAGAGCTGGTCAAGATGCTGAAGATGCCATTGGCTCTCCCTGGCCCCAGCATGTGGTTAGGGATTCACCCAGCACATGCTGGACTTACCCTTATCATAGTACTGACCCTGTTGCATTCCGCCAGACTGTTTACCAGCCTTCCTTCCTCTCACAAACTGCAACTAATGGCAATGATCGGGTCCCCTTCATCCCTGTAGCACTAACATATAGTGACATAAGTAGGTGATAAATAAATATTTGAGTATGAAACCATGAAAATATACAAATCCTGCTTAACCCTCATCAATCACTTCCTATGTGTAGGGTGAAGGTAATTAATTATATTACTGTTTAATTCCTGTGAATCCTCGCAGCAGCTCCAGGAAGGTAAGTTCTATGGTCACCCTCACCTCATAGTTGAGGAGACGGAGAGGAAGATTAGAAAAGTGATCATTGGTCCCCAAGAGTGTGGGGGGAGGAGGTGCAAAGGCCGAAAGACAGAGTGAACGAGATGCAGGCTGGCCGCTCAAGGTGGGGCAGCCCCATTCCTTGGCTCCCAGTCTTCATGAAACTCCTGTTGAAATTATCTTTTATTTTCCTTTGAGTTTTCCACATTAATTAAAAGGGAAATCTTTGGGTTGAGTTCTTTTCCACATTGGATTTTGTCCACTGAAAACAAAGCACTACCATTTCTCCTTAATCAGAGTGAACACTTCTTTCTCCAGCACAGAGCGTACCCGTAACTGCTTTGTATTGGGGTTGTTTGGCGTGGGCCAGAGTTTCCCACTTAGACCAAGCACTTGGGAGGAGAGCAAGCCTTGATACCACGCAGCTGTGTATTTCACACATGCTATAACTTGCATATAGCAGCTTTTAAATGTGCTCACTGAGTTAAGTTGTTACTTGTTCAGGAAATTCTTTCTGGAAAATAGACTTAAGGAAACTGTTTCTTTAATGGTAAGGATAACTTTCATTAACTATCTAACTGTGCTGGGATTATTAAAAAACAGAACAAAACAAGACCCTCTGTAACCCCTGCCCTATGCTGAACCAGAAGTTAAAAATTTTAGTGCTCCTTTGCATCAGGGGTTTTTCACAGAGAAGGCAGAATTGTATGACATCAAGAGTTCCTCCTGTCTTTCATAAGAGCCAACTTTCTTCAAAGACATTTTATGCCAGGAGTCCCTGAGGATAATGGAAGAGAAGACAGAGAAAGAAGGAAATGTCACTCTCAGAAGCACTGGGTCCCATGAGGACAAGAGCCTAACTCACTTCATTGAAGTGGCACCCTGGGGTAACAAGACTCCAGACAAGTGCCTAAACTCAAGGCAGAGTGGTGTCTAGACCTGGCAAAGTTTTGGAGCCCCACGTACAGAGTAGGAAAGCAGAGACAATGACCAAAAGCAGACCATAGGGGCTAGGATGATCATGTGTGGAGATTACAAAGCATATCATTGTTGTTTCATGGTCTACAAGTGCTTGCATTTGGTATAAGTCAACAGAAAACTGGCCCAAAAGGGTCTCATAGAGACCCAGGCACAGGCAGCCTGGACTCCTACAATGACTTGGGGCCAGCTCCTTCTTCTGTCTTTTTGCTCTTTCACCTTGAATGGGGAGGCCCCCTGTCCTCTTGCTCCTTACCTCACTGTGGTGTCACTCCTACATTCCAGGTGGGGCCCACTTTGATGTCCACAGCAAACTTCCACTCCCCATTGATCTCACAACGGTGCACATGAACCTCGCTTCTAATGATTCTGTAAAAGTGAGGGTTTTTAGTTGCGCACTTTGCTGCCCCAAATAAATGGAATAAAGAGGAATGAATATCGTAGAATCCAGCAAAGAACGTAGAATCTGCCGCAGAAAGAACTGGGGAAAGACAAAAAAAAAGAAGGGTGGAAATAACGAGTAGAAATTAATGATATGGAAAGCAAACTGTAATGAGAATCACTGAGACCATACTACAAAGTGAATTTTTGAAATGACTAATAAAATGGATCCATCTCTAGGAAGACTGGCAATAGAAGAGTAAAAATAATGAATTTCAAAACCATACATATAACATCATCCAAATGATGCTCAAAGAATTAAAACCAGAGAAACTGTAAGATAATAGAAATTAATCTCTGTTTTCTTTGGTGGAGAGGCCACATTTAAAAAAATAAGTATTTTCTGCAGTTTTTTAAAAGTTAGTCATCATGTATGGCTTTTATAAGGAGAAGAAAAATATTGTTTGAAAGTTGTATATACAGTATTTTCTAAAAATCATTTAACTATCACCTCCCAAGTCAGACAACCTATAAAGGTCTACATTCAAAACAATTGGCATTTTCTAATCATTGGAAATCCGGTGATGTGAGCGGTGGCCCAGAATCGAAACATGTGCAAGGCCAGCTCCTTGCCTGCAGGAGCTGCCTTTTCAGTGAAATATTCTGCTTTCCCTCTGAGACAACCTCTTGGAGAAGGAGCAGCATCTGTTTCCAACCTCTGGGGAGTATCCTAGAAAAGGAGAGTCTAAGTTTCTATTTGTTTCAAAATTTTACATTTTTCTGAACTTTTCTTTGAGAATTTTTGGGCTGAAGAGGCTTTGGAGAGAAAGCAAGAAATAAAGTGTAGCAGCGCGTTGCCCCAGTGCCGGGCTCTGGGCTGATTCCTCTGTGCACCACTCCCGCTGCTGCACTGTGAAACGGGGCTTGGATTTGCAAATAAAACCTTGGGTAGTGTCCCAACAGACAGGTGTTTTGGCGTATAAGCACCGGCTTCGATGTTCCCAGGCCTGGATTTCTGGTGGCACCTACAAGCTGTGTGATCCTGGGTACTTCTGAACTTGTGCAGTGGCAACTTCATTATGTTCAGCTGATACTGCACGAGGAAATAGACATGAAGTTGCTTAGCACAGTGCCTAGGTATAAAGGACACTCAAAAATGTTAATCAACATTTCGGAACGGAGGAAAGCTGTTGGTGTGAAGGGGCACATGGGGAGAAGGTGGGCCCAGGGGGAGCTCAGAGCTGCAGGACCCTGTGTGACATCCAGAGAGGGCCCATACAGCCCTGCCACCAGCTCAAAGCCTGCTTTCTTCAGGACAATTGCTGGACAATCAATAAATAACCAATTTAACTTAATGCATTGTAATTAAAAGCAATGCATAAGCCTGTAACTATTATACACATAGAAGTGAAGGATGATGTTGTTTGGTGCCCCACCTGCAACACTGTGGGGCACGTGGCCATGAACTGCACACACTAGATGGCTCTACCCTTGTTCCCGCCGCTTCCTAACTTGCTGCCATCTTGTATTTCGTGTTTCCCGGTGAGGCCCCATCACATTCTTTTTAGATCCAGCCAGGTGGATATGTAAATACTGTATTGACATGAGGAAGGTGTTCGGAACTCAGGTCACACCAAAAGGCAAAGTCAAAACTGAATAAAAGACAGGTTGTGCCTTCTCCCCACTTTCCTCCTACCTCCTGGCCCCTGCAGCTCCTTCAATGGCACACGTGTCAGCCTGTCAGGAGATGTGGCATGCCCTGAGACTGCTTCCACCTGGGGGCTCACTGCCTTGTGAGTAAAGGAGCTCCCTCTTTGCGCTGTTGGTGAGTTAACATGTGGAGCTCATTACCCCCAGAAGTTGGTTTGGATTGCAAATGTAACCATTTTTCAAAACGGCTTATTTCAGCCTTGCAGGGGAAGCAGGCAGACTGGGCACTTGGAGTTAGAGCCAGGAGTCAAGTCAAGCAAAGAAGACAATCCTGCCATGTTCAGCTAAGTATTTTGTTTTCTTCTTGCTCCTATGTCTTGTTTTTGCCAGCCTTAGGACACATGTCCTGGGCTTCTCCCCGCCCCTCCCCATTGCTATCCGCCCCTAACACAGGACTAGGAACCTGTGGGGGGACTGAACTGTATGTGTGACTGAGAGAGTGGAACAAGAGTGGAGGCAAAGCACTGGCTTATGACAGTGGGAGTCTTCAGGCGACTTGGGGCTTGCAGCTAGGATGGGGGAGGTACCAGGAGCCCCTGAGACTAGTGAATGGTGTTCACGAATTCCTGGGGGAGACAGGTCACTGTTACAAAGGAATCTGTAGCCACAGTAAGTCAGACCAGGAAATATGGGACTTCTGGGCGGGGCATCAGCACAGGGCTAACAGTCTCAGTGGGGTCACTGTGCTACGCGTACTGGTCAGAGCAAATAAGGATCCAGTTCTGATCCAGGCAACTGGGCAGGGAGAGCCAATTTCAGGACGTGTTAATTAAAGCTGGGCCAGAAAGCGAGGGCTTAATTCCAGAAACCAGGTGCTAAGCCTGCTCCTTCCTCACGTCTCGGTCTCCACTGATCCTCAGCTGGAAAAGGTCTTGACCAACTCCTCACACCTCTGCTGGGCTGATCATCCTAGGCCCTAACTCCACTTAATCTCGCCATAGAGCTTAAGGGAAGCAGGTCAAGTCCTTGCCCTTGACAGTCGGACAAATGCAAGTGCTCTGTGGTATGGAATTAAAAAGAAGCCGACCATTTTCTTGCAGAATTTATGCAACCCATATTTCTATCACTGTTACCATCATTTTAAAAGGAATATTTCACTCCACTGTTCCCAATGTTCATATCCAATTAGTGATATGAAATTATCCCAATTATCCCAATTGCTTTTCTCATTTCCTGTCTCCTCACCAGTAGCCACATTCCTTCCCACCTGCCCACCTTTGGAATTGAACTCAGTCTCTATCCATCTCACTCTGTTCTTTGTTTTTCTATGTACTATGTGCCATTGATGTATACTCCAGCCACTTTCAAAATTTGCATTCTAACTTCTCTTGCCTCCTATAAAATTGACCACTTTGTTCTTTCAGTCATTTTTTCACTAATGATTTATTTAGAGCTCATTTCACAGAGCCTGAAGGGTCCTGTGTAATCACTTCTACCACAGACCCTGGGATCATAATATACACAGCTAATTAAAGTTCCCCATTCATGTCCTGTCAGGTGGCTCAGTGGGTTGGAGCATCATTCCTCACACCAAAAAGGTTGCAGGTTTGATGCTTTGTTAGGGCCTATACCTGAGTGGTAGGACATGTATGGGAGGCAGCTAAGTGATGTTTCTTTCTCACATTGATGTTTCCCTCTCTCTCCCTTCCTTTCTTTCTAAAAAGAAAAAAAAAAAAATCAATAAAAGCATATCTTTGGGTGAGGATTAAAAAAATAGAAAGTTCCCCACTCACATCCCCTTACTTCCCAGCTAAAAACTTTATTCTCCCAACAACAACTTTTCTTCTTGCTTGAAAATATCTATTTATGGATTCATTCGGAAGATGGAGCCAAGTAGGTGGAAGCTGAGACCACTTGCCTGTGTCCTCAGCACCAATTTTTGGCTGGTCTTCTGACAAGTGACCTGAACAAGCAACAGAATCTCAGCTGATACAAATTTTTGAAGCCAAGGAGTACAGAGCACACTTTGCATAGAGATTTTATAAGCTGAGGGGGGAAAGTGCAGTGGGAGGTTCCTGCAGCACTGGTGAGAAAAGAACACAGCTTAGTGGCTCCCTCTCCTCCCAGAACGGAGCCCTGGTCCCGCACAGGGAAACTGCCAGCCTTGATCAGGAGAGACTTGAGAAGGATATACACCATCTGGGAGCCAGGCTGCACACACACAGCGAGCAGCACGTCCGTAGCTGCAGCGCCAACCAGCAGAGTTCCAGCAAGAAACTCTATCTCCTAAAACTTGGAGGCACTGGCAGGCTGTGGACAGCCCTAAGAGAGTGACTGCTTTTTGGGAGGTGGAGCTCTTGGAGAACTGGCCTAGAGCTTGGTGCTGCTGAGCACAGGCCACATAGAGACTATTAAAAGAGGAGCTGAGGCAAGACTCAGGAGTGACTCTGGCCTAATGTGTGCACTCAGTGGCTCTCCCATCAAAGAAACCGGGATGAAAGCCTAGTTCCATCCCACTGAGTCCAGCTGCACAGGAAGAACAGAAAGTGGAATGCTGAAGCCACTGTGGGACCTGGCCCAGCTCAGCTGGCAGCAGGGTGCTTGAAGAGTTCAGGCCCGAGTCTCCTGCAAGAGAGGGCGGCAGGCTGGAAACTGGATGGCCAAGAGCTGAATTCCAGGGATTCTTTGGAATCTCAGGCAGGTCCCTTCACAGGCTGGCATGCCCAACCCCCACCCCAGAGGGATTATAGGCTCTGCAGGTCAGCAAAGCCATGCTCAGGAGCCCCCTGCTGGGTGCATACCTGCAGAGGAAAGGAGGAGAAGCTCTGCAAGGGCCCTTTTTAAACTTCTATAGGGCCCTGATCACCTGAAACCAGGATGGAGTGAGATTAGAGACGGGGGTGTTCAGGGCCCCACCCACCTC
The DNA here is from genome assembly GCA_004026585.1 of Noctilio leporinus. Classification (NCBI taxonomy): domain Eukaryota; kingdom Metazoa; phylum Chordata; class Mammalia; order Chiroptera; family Noctilionidae; genus Noctilio; species Noctilio leporinus. The sequence continues at coordinate 128,207 of PVIW01003557.1, forward strand.
TTATACAGAGCTACCATCAGTGCCAAGCAGGAAAGAGCTGCCTCTTTTACATAGATTGGTTCCTCACAGGAAAGGACCGATAATTCACCAGAGAGAGGGGAAGGAAGGGAGGCAGAGAGGGAGAAAAGTATCAATGTATGGTTGCTTTCCACTTGCCTCCAGCTGGGGACATGGCTGGAGACCTGGCCCTGACTGCAAATTGAAACAGCGACCCGTGGGTTCACAGGCCAGTGTTCAATCCACACACCAGCCATGCTATTTTTAAATTAGAATGAGAGGCAGGTGAAAGGCAACTATACATTGATGTCTCTCTCCCTCTCTGTCTCTCTCCCTTCCCCTCTCTCTCAAAATAATAAAATCTTTAAAAAAATTATAAATAAATAAATAAATTAGAATGAAAAATAAGAGCAATAAACCCCATTTCTATGTTATTTTTTTCATTAAAAAAAATTATTGATGTTCAGTTACAGTTGTCTCAATTTTTCCCCATTGCTCTCTCCTGCCCCACTGACCCCTACTCCCACAGTCCCCACCCTGATGTTCATATCCATGGGACCTTTATACTTGCTCCTCAACTAGAACCTTCCCTTTCTTTCCCCCTTTATTCCCTCCACCCTCCTCTCTGATTGTTGCCTGTTTGTTCTTTACTTCCATGTTACTGGTTCTGTTTTGCCCATTTTTTTGTTTTGTTCATTAGGTTCCACTTATAGATAAGATCATATGGTATTTGTCTTTCACTGCTTGGCTTCTTTCACTTTGCATAATACTCTCCAGTTCCAAACACACTGTCATAAAGGGTAGGATTTCCTTCTTTCTTTCTGCTGTGTAGTATTCCATTGTATAAATGTACCACAGTTTTTTTATCCACTCATTTATTGGTGGATATTTAGGCTGTTTCCAGCACTCGGCTATTGCAAATAGCGCTGCTATGAACATTGGGGTACATAGGTTATTTCGAATTGGTGTTGCAGGTCCTTTTTCCTTTTAAATTTCATTTCCTCTCTCTTAACCAGTTTTTCATTCATCAGTCTGATTTCTTCTTGTTCTATCCTCTCAAAATCACTTTTCCTCCTTTTGACACCTCATAATTATTTTTTTCCTTCTTAATCCTTTTCCACTGTATTAATCATTTGTCATTGATACTGCTGTGATAGATTTTTTCAATTTTTTTCTATATTTTACTATTTTTTATTTTTAAAGATTTTATTTATTATTTTTAGAGAGAGGGGAAAGGAGAGAGTCTGAGAGGGAGAGAAACATCAATGTATGGTTGACTTCACCTGTCTCCAGCAATAGACCTGGCTTGCAACCTGGTTATGTGCCCTGGCTGAGAATCAAACCAGTGACCTTTGGGTTTACAGGCCAGTGCCTATCCACTGTGCTATCAGTCAGAGGTATCTTTTTATTTTTTAACCCCAAATTATATGCTTTCTTCTTCTTACTCTGTTTTACCTTCTTCCTTCCCTTTTTTATTTATAATGTAAATTTTCTTTTATTTCTTTCTTTGCTTGTTTATATTCCCTACTTTTATTTCTTCTCCTTCTACCGTCTCAGAAGTCATTCATCTTTCTATTAGTTATCTCATATTCATTTTTTCTTATAATAGTCTTAATCTTTTTCCACCTTTATAATATTTGCTCATTTGTTGTTAATAGTATGATTGTGGGTAGAGATTTTTTTGTGGGTGTGGGTTTTGTTTCCTGGATTGACTTGTTTGCTTCTGGAGCACCTGGACACCAGCATACAAGATGTGGTGGATGGTGTGATTATCAGCCAGAGGGAAGAAGCCACCAAATAATGAGTGAGCAACAACCAAAACCCAACTATAATAAGAGAACCCACATAAGTGGCATAAATGGCATAAAGGGCATCCTAAGAGCATCTAGCTCAGGAGATCAAAGAGACTGCGCTACTGAGTCCCACAGGTTTCCTGCCCTTCTACAAAGACAGTGAGTCAAGATGAATCCAATATGTAGAAAGAAACAAAAAAGAGTCACCTAAAATAGGAAAACAAAGAACCCCCACTCGAAAGGAAAGGGGTCTCCCAGAAGGAGTGCTAAAGGAAAATGAGACAAGCAATCTGTCAGACACAGAAGTCAAAATTATGGTTATGGGGATGCTTAAGGAGTTGAGTGAGAACTACAAGGAACTCTATGGAAGCTACAGGGAACTCACTGGGAACTATATCAGCATGAAAAAGGACACAGAAACTATGAATAAGAGCCAGGAGGAAATGAATACAATATCTAAAATGAAGAATACACTTCATTTTAAGTGTAGAAGAAGTTAAAAGAAGCTAGATGAAGCAGAGGATTGCGTCAGTGAGCTGGAGGACAAGATAGAAAAAACCACCCAGACAAAGCAAGAAAAGAAAAGAAAAGAAAAAAAAAAAAAGACTCAAAAAGAAGGATGATAGTTTAAGGAAGCTACAGGAAACTTAAAATGTAATAATACTTATATCATAGGGATACCAGAAGGAGAAGAAAAGGGACAATGGATTGAAAACCTTTTTGAAAAAGTAATGACAGAAAACTTTCTTAACTTGGTGAGGGGAAAAAGTCATGTAAGTCCAGAAAGCATAGACAGTCCCAATCAAAATGAACCCAAAGAGGCTCACTCCAAGACATATTATAATTATAGTGGCAAAATTTGTAGATAAAGAGAGAACCTTAAAGGCAGTAAGGGAGAAATAGCTAGCAATATACAAGGGAGCTAAATAAGACTATCAGCTTATTTCTCAATAGGTATGCTACAAACCAGAATGGAATGGCACAAAATATCCCAAGTAATGAAAAGCAAATGCCTGCAACCAAGACTACTCTACCTAGCAAGGCTCTCATTTAAAATGGATGTTGAGCCCTGGCTGGTGGCTCAGTGGAAAGGCACCAGCCTGTGAACCCAAAGGTTTCTGGTTCGATTCCCAGCCAGGGCATATAACCAGGTTGCAAGCTAAGTCTCCAGCCAGATCTGTAGCTGAAGGTAGGTGAAAGGCAACCATACATTGGTGTTCCTCTTCCTCCCTCCCTTCCTCCCTGCCCTTCTCTCTAAAAATAATGAATAAATTTTTTTAAAAAAGTATGGTGAAATAAGGAGTTTCCCAGTCAAAAATAAACAAACAAACAAAAAACAGCTGACAGAGTACATCTACACCAAAGCAGCATTGCAAGAGATGCTAAAGGGACTGCTTTAAGAAGATAAAGATAGAGAAACATAAGTTCAATAGGAAAAAATGGAAATGAAAAAGTACCTATCAATAATAACCTTAAATGTAAATGGATTAAGTACTCCAATCAAAAGACATAGGGTATTGAGTGGATGAAAAAACATGACCTGCATATATGCTGTCTACAAGAGACCCACTTCAGAACAAAAGATTGACACAGACTGAAAGTGAAGGGATGGAAAATAATATTCCAAGTAAATGGAAATGAAAATATAGCTGGCATAAACACTTATATCAGATAAAAGTAGACTTCAAAACAAAGGCTATAACAAGAGACAAAGAAGGTTTCCACAAAATACTTAAATGGAGAGGTCCAGTAAGAGGATATAACCCTTGTAAATATGTATTCAACATAGGAGTACCTAAGTACATAAGGAAATCTTAGAGGTCTTCAAGAAAGATATCACAGCAATACAGTCATCATAGGGGATTTTTAACACCCCTACTGTCAACAATGGTATATATTTTCCAAACAAAGAGTCAGTAAGGATATTGTGGCATTGAACAACATTCTAAAACAAATGGACTTAATTGATAGATACAGAACCTTTCACCAAAGGAGCAAAATATACATTCTTTTCAAATGCAAAGGGAACATCTTCAAAGATAGACTACTTGATAGGACACAAAACAAGCTTAAATAAATCAAGAAAATTAAAACCATATCAAATATTTTCTCAGATCACAATGGCTTGAAACTAGAAACCAACCTCAAGGAAAAACTCAAAAGCATTCAAATACACGGAGACTGAATAACATGGTAGTAAATAATGAATGGGTTAACAATGAGATCAAGAAAGATATAAGAAAGTATCTGGAAACAAATGAAAATGAACACATAACAGTCCAAACCCTATAAGCACAGACAAAGCAATTCTGAGAGGAAAATTTATAACGATACTGGCCTACCTAAAGAAGACAGAAAAATCACCAGTAAGTTACCTAACCCTACATCTATAAGATCTAGAGAAACAACAGCAAACAAATCCAAGAGTGAGTAGAAGGAAGGAAATAATCATGATCAGAGCAGAATTAAATGACATAAAGACTAGAAAAACAATTCAAAGAATCAAGAATTCAGGAGCCGATTCTTTGAAAAGATGGACAAAATTGTCAAGTCTTTAACCTTACTGATCAAGAAAAAAAGATGAAGGCCCAAAGAAATAAAATCAGAAATGAAAGAGAAGTTACCATTGATAATACAGAGACACAAAGGAATGTAAGAAATTACTATAAACAACTATACGCCAAGAAATTGGACAAACTGCGCAAATTGGACAAATTTCTAGAAACGTGCAATCTGTAAAAACTGAATCAAGAGGAGGCAGAAAGCCTGAGCAGACTGATAATAACTAGTGAAACTGAAATAGTAATCAAATAACTCCCAGCACACAAATGCCCACAAAAGCCCTGGACTGGACAGCTTCACAAGCAAATTTTACTGAACATTTAAAGAAGAACTACCACCTATCCTTCTCAAGCTATTCTAAAAAATTCAAGCAGAGAGAAGACTCCCAAACTGTTTTTAGAAGGCTAGTATTATCCTAATTTCAAAAGCAGGTAAAGAAGACACAACAAAGAAAGGAAACTACAGGCCAATATCTCTGATGAACGTAAAGGCTAAAATCCTCAACAAAATATTGGCAATCCAGATCCAGAAACATATTAAAAAGTTTATACACCATGATCAAATGGGATTCATCCCAGGGATGCAAGGATGGTACAATATTTGCAAATCAATAAACATAATATACCACACAAACAAAATGAAGGCCAAAAATCACATTATCATATCAATAGATGCTGAAAAGGCATGTGATAAAATCTAGCACTCATTTATGGTAAAAGCATTCAGCAAAATGGGAATAGAGGTAGCATATCTCAACATAAAAGATAGTCTTCCATGTATGAGAATCCTACATGCAATGTCATACTCAATAGGAAAAAAGTAAAAGGTTTCCCTCTAATATCAGGAACAAAAAATGGTGTCCATGCTCACCACTCTTGTTCAACACAGTATAATACTGGAAGTTTTAGCCATAGTGATCAAACAAGTAAAGGAAATAAAAGCCATCCAAATTGGAAAATAGGAAGTAGAACTGTCATTTGCTGACAACATTGTGACTCTATAAAGTCCTAGAGGAAAACAGGCAGTAAAATATCAGGCATTCCATATAGCAGTATTTTTGTAGATGTATCTCCTTGGGCAAGGAAAATAAAGGAAGAAATAAACAAATGGGACTACATTATATTAAAATGCTTCTACATGGCTAAAGAAACCATTATCAAAATGAAAAAGGCAATCAACTGTATGGAAAAACATATTGACCAATGATACATCAGACAAGGGTTTGATCTACAAAATATGTAAGGAACTCATTCTGACTCAACACCAGGAAGATAAACAATTCAATTAGAAAATGGGCAAAGGACCTGAATAGGCACTTCTCTAGGAGGACATGTAGGAGGCCCATAAACATGAAAAGATGCTCAACTTTGCTAGCCATCAGAGAGATGCAAATGAAAACCACAATGAGATACCACCTCACAGTAGTCAGAATGGCCATCATTAACAAATCAACAAAAAACAAGTGCTGGTGAGAATGTGGAGAAAAGGGAACCCTAGTTCACTGTTGGTAGGAATGTAGACTGGTGCAGCCAATGTGGAAAACTATGTAATTTCCTAAAAAAAATCAAACAAACAAAACCTAAAAAATGGAACTGCCTTTTGATCCAATGATTCCACTGCTAGGAATATACCTTAAGAATCTCAAATCACCAATTCAAAAGATCCTATGCACCCCTACATTCATAACAGTGCTATTTACAATAGCCAAGTGCTGGGAACAGCCTAAGTGCCCATCAGTGCATGATTGGATCAAAAAACTGTGGTACATTTACACAATGGAATGCTACGCAGCATAAAGAAAGAAGGAACTCCTATCTTCTGTGACAGCATTGATGGAACTAGAAAATATTACACAAAGTAAAATTTGGTGAAAGACAAATGCCATATGATCTCACCTATAAGAGCAATCTACTGAAGAAAATAAACTAATAAGCAAATAAAACCAGAGGCATGGAAACATGGAACAGACTGACAACAATCAGAGTGGGGAGGAAGGGGAATTGTTGGTGGAAAGAAGGGGAAAGGAACTAGTCAAAGAGCACGTGTGAATGACCCATGGGCATGGACAATGGTATAGGGATTGACTGTGGGAGTGCAGGGCAAAGGGGGGGAAATGGGACAATTGTAATAGAATAAGGATTTTTTTTTTTTTAAAGATTTTATTTCATTATTTTTTAGAAAGAGGGGAAGGGAGAGAGGCAGAGAGGGAGAGAAGCATCAATGTATGGTTGCCATTCACCTGCCTCCAGCCACAGACCTGACTGGAGACCTGGTTTGCAACCTGGCCATGTGCCCTGGCTGGGGAATCGAACCTGCGACCTTTGGGTTCGCAGGCCAGCGCCTTAACCGCTGTGCTACCAGCCAGGGCGGAATAAGGATTTTAAAACTTTAAAAATCTATGAATTTACAACTACATTAAACTTCTACACCTTATAAAATAAATAAGGTCCTAAAGAGTATCTTTTTAACAAATACTTGATTGGAGTGGTGATAAAACAGTTATCACAAAATAACTGGGACAAATGTCTTAATCTAACACTAAAATCTTTCCATTCTGCAAGGTCAAATCCTTTGACTTCAATCAGCTCTTTAAAAAGCAAATGACTGTAGATGATTCTAAAAATTTGATAATTATTGATAGGAAAAGTTGAGTTTGTGAACTACTTTTATTTGTTTTTCCTGAAAATTTGCCAGTCTGCAAGTTCTCACTTTTCTCCACCTTCATTGTTACCTTCAGAGTAGCTCTCCCCATAGCAACTGAAAACTTCACTGGGCTGAAATAATATGTTCCAGCTCCCAGCGCACACTCAAGGAATTTCAAAAACCGAGAACTTAGCCATCACAAAATGCCTTCTGAGATTTAAAAGGCCACAAAGCTCCAGATAAATAATCATTTGACTTTCTTCTGAAGGTAAGCACTGGGTTTTAAAATGTTTGTATCACCTTCTGCCATTTAAAAAATGCTAACCCAAGAATTTTTAATTCCTTTTAAAAAACCATAAAATTAATCCCAGTATATTGTTTCTACCTTATGGTCACTATTAATTCATATGTGGACCAATATTTTGCATTACTTTTCCTACTCCTTCTTCTTTTTGACAGAAAATAAGATTTATTGGTGGGTAGAAAGTAGGGGCTGAGACTCTAAAGTTTTGCATTTCTTAAGCCATTGTTTGAAGAGATTAATTTTTTTCCAGAAAGCAGATTAGCTCTAAAGCTGTCCCATCATCCCTTTTTTGACCACTGAGTATGTGGATTTATCACAGCTTATGAGGTCTTGAAATTCTCTCTTTTAAATTCTCACCTGAGAATATGTTTTTATTGATTTTAGAGAGAAAGGAGAGAGAGGGAGAAAGAGAGAGAGAGAGAGAGAGAAATGTAGGGAGAGAAAGTGACACAGAGAGAGAGAGAAATATAGATGTGATAAGAGGGAAACATCTATCGGTTCACTCCTATATGCCCCTCAACCAGGGATCTAACCTGCAAGCTAGGTATGTACCCTGATTGGGAATTGAACCTGTTACCTTTTGATTTACAGGATGATGTTCCAACTTAGACACCTAGCCAGGACTCTTCTTTTAAAAATAACATTTGCATTTTTAATAAACTAAAATCTAAAAACTGACCAATGTTTTCTGAATGTTATTGTTTTTTTTTCTAGTATCTTTCTTTGTGTAAATTTGACATGATGTTGGTAATTTATTAAAATTTATTTTCTCTTGTTTTATTCACTTATTCCAGTGATAGGGACTACAAACAAACCACTGAGAGTTTTACTTAACAAGGAGATAAAATAAGTATGTTTCCTGTCCTGGGTCCCATGACTTATACCGCCCGCAGGATGAATGGAGAAACATACTCTTCTTAATTTTGACTCCTAGTTTAGTTCAGAAAGAGGCAATATAACAAAATTATTGGCTTTCCTACAGTTTGAAAGTCTACAACCATGATAGTGTCTGGACATTTGGGGTTATAAATGACTTACAGACCCCCCGTTGTTTGGGAATAGCTTGTCATTGCAAATCAGCTTAGCCACCCAATTAATGAATCCCTTCAAAAATGTTGCAGGCATAGGAATTAAAGCCTTTATTTTCCCCCTTCACCACAGAAATTCCTCTGGTTGCCATTTCATACCAAGAACACTAACCCACCTACTCCATCAAAGACAGACTCAAGGTAAAGGAAGAGTGGAAATGTGCTTCTGGAAAAGGCTTTCAGTATTCTGCCTGCCATTGTTCCTTCTCCTCCACCTCGTTCTCTCTACTGAGACAGAAAATCCTTCCACCCAGGACAGTGATAGCACTTGGAGTCCTGGCCAACTGACTGAAGTACTCCGAGTTCTCTCTTCTGATGACCATCCACCCCTGAACCACTCAAGAAGCCTCATTAAAACACTGGTAGAGAAAACTGGCTGCCCACGGAGGACAAATGGAAAGCAAGGAGACTGCAATCTGGTTAGTACCATAGAATGGGATCAGGTACAAGGGCAAGTTCAAAAGAGAACAATGGATTCTCTAGCTGTTTACTTCAGTCAAGTCCAATCAAGGTGAACCTTTCAGTACCCAAGTGCGCAGTACACTGGGACATAATAACTCTCATATTTGGGAAACAAAAAGTCATTTTGCATTCTGCATATAGCATTTAAAGACAGGGAACAAGTTCTTCTTATTAAAATGGCAGTGCTTTTTGTGTAAGCCTTTCTATTACAACCCTTCTACAGGTTAGGAGATACTGACTTGTGAGTGTGAACTTAGTTTTCTCTTCTTTCTGATTTACCAATTCCTTCTGTGAATGTACAGTGAACTTGCACCTGATAGGTTAGATAGATGCTGTTTCTGAGGTGTAAAAATAGTGATGAGATATTTGTCTAATGTTGAATTTTTAAGCCCCCTTTTCCTGGGTACCAAGGCATTTTTCTACCCATTTGCACAGTGGGTAATGAATTGGATTATCATCTTCTGAAAAATAAGAAATCTGAGCTGGGAATAGAAGTGAAGCTTCCCTACGGCGAAGCTAAAATGAGACCCAGCAGGGATTGACTGTGGGAGATGGGATGGGGTGGGTGGGGCAGGGGAGAGCCATAGGGAGAAATATGGAAAAATGAATACAACAACAATAAATTAATTTTAAAAATTAATTAATTAAAAAACAAAGAGACTGAGGGCTCCTGAGTTCCAGTTCCCAGCCTTTCCCTAGTTGATCAAGGTGACTCAAACTCTGGCTGCACATCAGTATTACCCAGGCAGATTTCACAAAATACCAGTGTGGGGGCTTCCTCTTCCAGAGACTGAGATTAAATTTACCTAGGATAGAATTTTTAAAAATGTCTTCAGGTTATTTGGATGTTGCATCAGCATTCATGTGCAATCACAATGTCCCTGTTAGGGTGGGTGGATGGTATGGTCAGGGGATTGACCGGCGTGGCACAAGAGGTGAGAACCCATGTCTTAAAATGACCACAAACAAGAAAATGCTTCGCCATTCCTTTCCTGACCCATAAGATTTTTGAGAATGAACCCACCAATACATAAATAAATAGGGATGCCAAAAAATCAATGAGAGAAGCAAATAAGTGCCCACCAAAATAAATTTTGTCAGGCTTTCTCAGTTGTGCTTGATTCTAAGGGAAACATTTCTGGCCAAGTGTTTTGTTTTTGTTTTTGGTTTTGTTTTTTCATGCCAGAAAGGTCTTGCTCATAGAAGTTTTCTGTTCTCTACGCAAACAATAAACAATTCAACAATTAGTACTATCCCAAGGGTTCCCAGAGAAAGCATGTGTTCTAATAGGCAACTCAGCTGTGATGACATTAATTTATATATATAGCAATATAAGACTTCCCACTGGAAATAACTAGGAGTCATATTTTATTAATGTCCTCTGAGAATTTGCTTCAGGGAAATGTTCTCTAATGACACGACGTGCCTTACGAAGGCTGGTTGAATATTAGGTTAGCTTGGAGGAATGTAAACATGCAAAATTGTTCTCCATTTTTGGGAGGAGGAGGAGTTGTTTTGCACTTTTTGCTTTCAGTGACGTTATTGAAAATTTGGTCAAGTCAGCTTCCGTTTGAATTAGGTCCATACCTAGGAAATGAAACACTGTCTCTAATAGTTAGGCTCTCTTGTTGCTGCTATTTCTTTTTCTCTTTTGAAGAGATGGGTTAAAAAAAGGAGGAGGGGGGAGGCAAATTTCAGATTAACTGGTCAGAGGACTACAGTTCACCCAAATCACCATAAGCAAGGAGCCATGACATCCCCCCATGTCATTCATAACATGTTAGAATGAAAGACTGTCCTGTTGATTTCATAAACATCCTGGTGAAGGTCACGGGACTTCAGTTGTTGTTGGATCTTTTTCTGCCTTTTTGAGGACTTTGTCCACCGAGAGGTAGCCTTTGTATTAGAAATTTTGTGGTGAATAGAGGGCAAAAGGGTGAGTTCATATCCCCAAATATCTAAAAAAAGAAGAAAGTGGGGATGAAAAAAAAGTTCACCATTTTATTTTGGGTCCAGGTAAAAACTGAAGTGTTTTAAAAATCAATCTGAAGCATTTGGGAGCACTGTGCATTTAAAAATTAATTTATGCAAGCTGCACCCTTTGAAATGGATAGTCTTGCCTGAACCAGGGCCTTTTCTTTTTTCAATGAGAAGGGTTTGAGTGGAATGTTAATACATTTAATGAGGATTAAGTAACTCCAAAAGAATAAATTGCACTTCAGTAATAATGAGAACCACAACCCTACGTGGGTTCCAGGTGTGGTGATGGGAAATGAACCTGGTGGTGTCTGGAGTCAGTCAGCAATGTTCTGGCACCTTGTAGCTGTTAGGACTTGTGTAACTTCCACTTCCTCCTCCATGTGACATAGGTAGGGATTCCTTCCTCAGGCTGCTTTCTGTGAGGACCACATGGCCATGTTTGAATGAGCTTGGGCACAGCTTGTCCCCTTACATTTCCTGTACCTCATGGAAACATCCAATCCTCCTTTGCCAGGGACACTGGAACAGTGTTTGCAAAGTACCTGAAGTGCTGCTGAGAAATGACATTCATTCCTCAGAATCCCCCTCCTGCTGGTGCCCAGCCCCCCTCAACTGTCCCAGGGGCTTGGAGTTTCTAACCACAATCTCCAACCGATTCTTAGACCAATTTAGGAAAGAGAATCACTGCTTTAAGGCCCTACATTTAATTCACACCCCTCCCTCCATTTGTCATAACAGTCAGGCAAAAAAGTGTCAAAAGCATCAAGCTTTAGCTGGTCTATTTAGTAAGTTATTTATCTTAACTCTTCTTAGTGAAGACATCTTTTTGGCAGTCAGAAAAACCACTAAATCGAGAACCAGAACCGACCCACCAAAAGCTAGTGCCTGCCATCAGCTGACCTCCATCCTCATCTTTGTTTGGGAGGAATTGAAACAGAATTCCCCTTTCCTGTTTTACAGTCAGTTGCTAGGACCCCCACCCCCATTCATAAACAAAACAAAATAAAACAACCTTATAAAAAACTAAGAATTTAAAAGAGGTTAGTGGGTTAATTCATAATCCCCCCAAATTCATAAACATCTTTTGGTGTAAAACCCTTAAAGTTTACCCTTCAGGTTTGACAACTGCTTTTTTCATGTAGAAGAATGATTTCATGTAGCTTTTGTGCTTGGGGTCACTTGGCAGACATAACCGAGTGAAGCTGAATTTGAGAGCTGTGGAAAAGTACTACCTAATATCTGAGTGGTCCATTTAGTGTGTAGTGTAGTGTAGTAAGGAGCACGTCTCACATTTTAACCAGCATTGCCCTAAAGTTTATAAAAAGTTTTACACTAGTACCCAGAATCTGTGCCCGCACCCCCTGCTTAAACGTTATGCCTGCACCTGACAAGATTTAAAGAGAAATCAATGGATTATTCCTGAATGAGTCCATTTTTCATAACAAAGAGTTATTACACTAGAGCTTTGGGCATATCTTGATGCATATTGGGTGCCAATGTTTGCAAAATTTTATGAAACATTTTCTCCCAAACTCACCTGAACCTCTGCGAAAACTAGCTAAAACTGGTGGTGAAGAGCTGAGAGTTCCTGTCCCCTCACAACTCCCACCCCATGGTGCTATTTGTCGTATTGATGCCCAGAAGAGAATTCACGTTTTCACAGGTCAGCTCTTCTATTGTGCCCTACAGAATTCTTTTCTCAAGCCACTACCTTTTGAATTAAGGGACCTTGTCTAAGATTCAAATACCATAAAAGAGCACCAAGTTTTCAGCCCATAGTCACTTGATTCATAGTCAAGTTTCCTTTCAACAGGCCTCAAAAACTAAAAGCAAGGGGTAGGATAACATCTGTTTATTCAAGATGACCAAAACCTCTACTCAGACAAAATGAGCTGCTTCCACAACTTTTGAAACTTTTCAAAGTTAGATTCCAGTTTACTTCACAAGGCTTATAATTTTTACAAGCCATTTCTGGAGAGAACATTGGCAGGGTTACAGATCTTTTACTATTCTCTGCTGCCCCATGTCATATCCAACACTAGAAAGAGACAAAGCAAGAGTATTGAGGAGGACCTATGAATGGACAAGGGTCTCAGGCACCTCAGATGGGATGAAGGGTAAACATATACACGTCTGTGTGCTGTCAACCAAGCCCTGGTGTCACATGCATGGTCTGGTGGCCAAATAGAGGTCTTACTCCTCTTATTCTTGATGCTCTTTTTCCTACCTACTTTCTTCCATCAACAATCTGAACAGCACTTAAAAGTTTATGAACATGATCTCACTTAACCCTCTGGTTGTAGCATGTGTATATATTTTTTAGGCAAAGTGATTTTTTTCCCTTTACACCACTGAATGTAAATTACAACCTCATTTATAGCACCATCCCTACCAATTTCAGAGCAGAACACAGTACCACCTGATTTCCTGTTCCTTAAAGGGTAAATATTTTTATTGTGTTATTTCCATTAGTATTTATCCCCCTTATGTCTCCCTCCTCACTGCAATTACTAGTTTTTGTCCATGTCCATTAAAAATGGATCTGCTTTTGGACACAACAATCCCACATCAGGAAGTATATCCAAAGCAACTCAAAACACTAATTCAAAAGAACATAAGCACTCCTATACTCATTTTGGTGTTATTTACAAATCACCGAGACATGGAAGCAGCCAAAGTGTCCATCAGTAGATAAGACAACTATGGGACATTTACCCAATGGAATAATACTTGGCCATAAAAAAGAAGAAAACTTTACCCTTTGCAACAGACAGTGTGGATGGACTTGGGGAACATTTTGCTAAGTGAAATAAACCAGTCAGTGAAAGACAAATACCATATGATTTCACTAAAATGTGGAATCTAATGAACAAACTGAACTAACAAGCAAAATAGAGACAGACTCATAGACAGCAGTATGACAACTATGGGGTGGGAGTGGGATTAAGGTGTAGAGAGATTGAGCAAAATTGTAACATCCTGGGAATGGAATGTGCAGCATGGTGACTGTTAATGTTACTGTGTTATGTATTTGACACTTGCTAAGGGAGATCTTAAAAGTCTTATCATACAAAAAATATTTAACTATGTATGGTGATGGATGTTAATTAGACTTACTGTAGTAATCATTTATATATATATATATATAAAACATATATATTTATATATATATAATCATTATGTGGTGCATCTAAAATTAACATGATATTATATGTTAATTATACCTCAATTAAAATAAAAGATATAAGGTGTCCTACAGTGGGACAAATCCCTCTGGGGCTTAGCACTTGTATCTCTTGGTACCTTCAGTCTGAGGCTGATGTCCTATAATGGACTTCTTCAGGGATTCTGGGAGAATCCTCAGGAGCTCCCCAACTGCCTCTCAAGAAAGGCCACTCTGCCTTGCTGGGGGAGCTTCCCCTCAGCAACTCCTGTGCCTATCTTTACCTCAATGTTCCACCACACTAGCTGAAATGCCTTCCTCTGCCACATGAGATAAGCTGGGTATCTGTCTATAGGCCATGAAATGAATAAAGCATCATGGACACATTTTTAGCAATTGTCTTTGGTAGGATGAAAGAGGCTGATGTCATCCAGTCACTCCATTTTCATACCTCATAAGTGCCACGCATTGTGCTAGATGTGAAGACTGAACTGTGTACAAAGCAGACAATGTTCGGGCTAAATAGACCAGCTGTTATCAAGGGGATAAAGAGACAGTGGACAATGTAATTTTAGATTTTTAGTGCTACGAAGGAAATAAAAAATGGTGTGTGCTATATCTGCTGCTAGTTGCATGCAGCTCTTGGGCACCTGATATGTGGCTTGTCTGAACTGAAATGTGCCGGTCAGTTTAAAATACACACTAGATTGTAAAGATTTAGTATGAGAAAAAGAATGTTAAATAGCTCATTGATACTTTAATGATTTTTGATTAGTAATACAAATTGAAATGATTGCATCTTACACATAGAAGTTTCAATAAAACATTGTATTAAAATTAATTTTACCAGTTCCTTTTTCCTTTTTTTTTTTTTAAAGCAAGCAAAGGGAAACCAAGTTTAATATCAAATATACTTTTAGATCATGTAATCCTGAAGAGCACTTGTTAATTTTTATATTTTTGAGAATTTTTATATGAGGGATGCTGATGATGGAAGAGTGAGTCCCTAATGGGAACATGAGTCCTCAGCCAAGAGGGTTGTTTGCTGCTAGCAAGAAAGAAATCAAGATCAAATCTTGGGGTGAAGTGGAATAGTAGGGTTTTTTTTTAAAGATTTTATTTATTATTTTTAGAGAGAGACGAAGGGAGAGAGGGAGAGAAACATCAATGTATGGTTGCCTTTCACCTGCCTCCAGCTACAGACCTGGCTGGAGACCTGGCTTGCAACCTGGCTATGTGCCCTGGCTGGGAATTGAACCAGACACCTTTGGATTTACAGGCCAGCGCCTTATCCACTGTGCCACTAGCCTTTTTACTTTTTAAAATGTGACTACTAGAAAACTGAACATGATATGTATAGCCCACATTTGTAGCTTGCATTTTATTTCTATGGACCAGCACCATGTTGGAGAACATGAGATGGCAGCAGGGCTTTCAACTTTGGACAATGTGTGCTGGAGGCATCCAGCAGGGGGATAACACTTTAAACTGAGGTCAGAGAAGTGAGGGGAACAAGAAGACCTGAAAGATGGTGGGAAAGAGCTTGGTGGAATTGGCAGAAAAATTACAGGGGTAGAAGTTTGGTGAGAAAGGTGGAAAGTAGCTAAGATGTGGTGAGGAAAGGAAGTTAGGCAGGAGCTAGACCAAAGAGAAACTGAGAAAGAACTTGGATTTCATTCTAAGTGCAGTGGAGCATTGCTTTCAAAGCCAAAGAGTCAGCTGGTTCTATACAAGGGAGCAAACGGAAAGCTCGTGGCACTGTAGTTGGAGATAGAAGGACTGCTCTGAGCAAATAAGAACTTTCTGGGAGGGCATCATTGTTACACAGAAGTCCAACCATGACTTTCTTATTTGAATCTGGCTATTGGGCCTACCCACCTTCCCCTCCTATTGATACAGTTATAAACAGTGGAAACTGAGGTCATTAGTGCTCAGGGACTATTTGTTAAGCTTTGTTTCTGTTCCTGTCTTTGTTTTTTTGTTTTTACCCAGTGCTTTGAACCAGATGCTCTGTTGCTAATAGCTGGAGGAGATTTTGAAGACCAGCTCAGAGAGGAAGTGGTCCAGAGAGTTTCTCTTCTCCTCCTCTATTACATTATTCACCAGGAGGAGATCTGTTCTTCAAAGCTTAACATGAGTGATAAAGAGTATAAATTTTACTTACACAGCCTCCTGAGCCTCAGGCAGGATGAAGACTCCTATTTCCTTTCACAGAATGAGACAGAAGATATCTTGGCATTCACCAGGCAGTACTTTGACACTTCTAGCAGTCAGGTAAGAAGGGCAAAGTTGCTAATTGGCTCTGCTACAAGTACACCATCTTGGAGCCTGTTCATCAATTATTTATTCCTAAGACATTAAAGGGCTTCTAAGAGAGGTAAGTATTCGTGGTTTTTAGATACGGATGTTAAGGGACATAATTTAAAAGTCTGGGTCTAAAATGAAAAATGTAGTGGCTTATTATTGTAAGATGAGTTTGAGCCAGAAGTTGGGTGGGTGAGGAGGTGGGTGGGCAGGCAAGGTGACAGGGCATCTGTCTTCTGAGCTCCCTGCCCCCAACCCCAACCCCCAACTAAGCATGGAAGTAAGCATGACTTACAACTTTTGATCAACTTCCAACAACTGACCCATAGTGATCAGGGCACTGTGTCTATTTACCTTGCTCTCTGGCCAGGGAAGAGGAAGGCAGAACCAATTGTGAGAGATGAATTTATTAGTTTTTTCACCAAAGAAGCAGCTTGCAAAAAGCATGATTTCTGAGACAATCTTTCTTTTGTGGCTTTTAATGTATGTTGCATATGTTCAGGGGTCCTTTCAGGAACATTTCTTTTCTTACAGTCCCTACTGGTAGGAAATGGGCCCCTTCTCTTTTGTTGCCTTCACTACTATCCTGGCAAAAGCTCGCCTTCCAATGACCTTTCTGATTTCCTCTTTGCGGCATGAAGTTTCAGCAGATAAAGTTCTCTGGTCATAAGGATTTTTTAAAAGCATATTTTCTGAAAGAACTAATTGAAGAGCCATCACCACATGTTGAAGAGTGTGAGGAAACATGTTTTTTCCCTCTTGAAATACTCATTGACATGGGATTTATCTGATTTGAGATGCTGTAGCAAAATACCATAAGCTGGACAGTCATAAACAACAGAAATTTATTTCTCTCAGTTTTGGATGGGGGGAAGTGCAAGATCAAAGAGCTGGGCATGTTCATTGTCTGGTGAGGACCTCTTTCTGGTTCACAGAGGTCGTCTTCACATCATCCCCTCAGGAAATAAAAGAAACAGGAAGCTCTCTGGGGTCCTTGTTGTAAAGGCACTAATATCATTCGTGAGGGCTCCACCCTCATAACCCCATTACCTCCCACAGGCCCCACCTCCTACTATCATCACCTTTGGGAGTAGGATTTCAACATATGAGTTTTGGGAGGACACAAAATTCAGACAATAGTGACATGTATAAGTGAATTTGATTTTTGGTCTCAATTCTGTCTTTCAGGAGCCCAAAGGTATCAGTGTAATCATGCTGCAGTTTAATGACCAGCAAATATGTCTCCAATTTACTCTAAATATGTTTACTTTCTGTTATTATTGTCAGAACAAGTGGAAAAAACATTTTACTGAGGACTTTGTGAACATCACGTTAGTAACAAATTCATGAATCTCAAAATTTGGCTGAATATATATATTTTTGTTTTTATTTCCAATCGAGAAAATAGAGATTCTTTATATAATCCAGTATTTTTGCTTAACTATGGAAATGTTCCTACATATAATTTCTTCACTGCAATATCTATGTAATCCAGAATTGGTTCAGATTTTCCACTAGGATTTTAGTCATCCTTCTGTTACTGCCTTTTGATGTAGATTAAATGGAAATGAAAACCCAGAACTTAAATCAGGCCATATATGTATTTTTAATACAGATTTCTGGCTGTCTAGCATATACGGCACATACTTGGGCTCCCTAGTGTTCAGAAAATTAAACATTTCTAGAACAGAATAAAATAATTCAGTATTATGTGTATACCTACTTTATTCATCTATTCAGTCAAGAAGACTGAGCTCTTATTGAGTCATAACCCTTTGCTAGGCCTTACACTGGTGATCTCCTGGACAAAAGCACTGTCTCCAGTTCCCAGGAAGAGTTCTTTGGTCCATTCACCTGGTCTGGGATTCCTGTAGGAAGTTAATCAGTACAGACTTTTACAGACTTTTACTGTTGGCCCCTCATTGTGGGATGCTGCTCTCTCGAGCTATAGGCTGCGAGGTCACAGAAAGTGCTGGTAGACCAGGCTCACCACTACTAGCATTTCCAGGTCTTGGTCAGCATAGGACTTAAACTCGTAGGTCAAGCCACTAATAGCTGCTCCAGGTGGGTTTTAATCAGCTCACCAATAGGAACAACTTTATGCCATGGTACTCTAATCCGGCCATCCTCCCCGCTATCCCAGAGGGTCAACTCTCTCCATCTCTTCACTTTCTTTTGTCTGGCTACTCTGTTTTACCTTCCTAGCTCAGTCTTTTAATGTTCACACCTCTCTCTGTTCTTAACATGGTTTGCCTTTTCCATGATAGATGAACATGGATTGGTACAGGGAACTATACAGATGTACCATCCTCCACTGGCCCTGCCTCTTATATGGAGGACCACCATCATGACCACATCCTAAGGACTTTAGGGATGGAAACGATGTTTGGGATTCTTTCTCTTCAATGTCCCTTTGAGATTGTTACTCTTCATAACCTTCACCTCTATGAGGTTCATACTGTTTGTTACTTCAGCTTGTTTTCATCCATGAAACTTTTGGCTACTTTTTCAGATTTCTCAAAGATCTGGTTACTGACTCAGCCTTTCAGTCTGCTGTCCACCACAGCTATGAATATGCCCTTGCCAAACTCAGCAATTACAAACTTAAAAAAAAATCCAAATTGACACATTTCACACCTTGTCCTGCGTCACAAGAATACAACATAGACACAACACTTTTCTCTTGATTTCTATTTTTATGAACCTATTTTCTCCTTTTCCCTATAGTTGAGCTTCCCTCACATTCTTTATATCCATATATTTTGTTTCTCCATAATTTACATTCCGCTTTGTACTCTCTCACTTTTGTCCAGCCTTAGCTCCATGAAATTGTCTTTTATTCATTGGTTTCTGACATCTTATAGTTCATGGGTTTGTTGTTGTTGTTGTTGTTGTTTTATTTTTTATTTTATTTTATTTTTCTGTTTTCAGCAACTCATATCTCCTGGTTTTCTTCTCACTTGTCTAGCAGTTCTGTGTCAAGTTTCTCTGGAGGATACACTTGATCTGCCATCCCTTAAGTCATGTGTCCTCCACAGCCCTTCCCTCTGTTTTTCCTCTACTTCCTTTACATGCTCTTGCTGAGTGATGTGCTCTCACAGCCTCATACACAACTAAATACTGATTGCTTTCCCTTCTGCTGCGGGCTCAGATATTTCTTTTGAGCCATAGACTCATATATGCACCAATCTGGCAGAAATCTACATTTGGATATCTCCCTGGAACTTGAAGCTCAATATTAAAATCTAAGACTTATTTTTGTCCTTATACCTGTCCTCCCTTTGACTGCTTTGGCTTGTATAACACTGCATATTCCTGATTTTCTTTCTCTCTGGCACCTATTTTCACCTCTGTAGGCTTTAAGTTTCTCTAGGCAGTTCTTAAGCATTTAATAGTGGCCTCTTTAAGGCCTTTATTCAACCCCCTGTCATTCCCTGTGCATTTTGCAGGCTAGGCTATCTATACACACCAATAACTCAGAAGAGTGAATTTCCATTCCAGAACTCTCATCTGAAATCCAGACCCATGCATTTCACATGGCATCCTTTTTTTTTTCTTTTAAGAATATTGTAAAGGCAGCTCACACTTAACATATCTAAGATCAAGTTAATAAATTAACCTGGCCAGACCAGGACCTCTTGTGTTGCTCCATGTGTAAGTAGATGGCATCACCATCCTAGAAATTTGGTTTTCCAAATTTCTTTCCCTTTCATGTCTAATCCATCTCCAAGTCTTCCCGCTGTTACCTCCTGAAGATCTCCTTAACCTGTTGACTTTTCTTCATTATCATCACTACCATCTTCTACCTGGACTGTTGCAATAGCCTTTTAACTATATGACTAGTAATCACTGAATCTCTTTTCAATCTTTTTATTCTCCACCATGTGGCCAGAGTGGATTTATCAAAGCACAAACCCAGTCATAATACACCTATTCCTATCCCTTGCTCAAAATCGCCCTTTGGCTTCTGTTGATTTTGATAAGGAGCAAACTCTATTACCTGCCAACAGACCTTCAGCTTTCATCATGCTCCCCTCACTCTACCTGCTGCAACTATTACTTTCCTTCCAGCCCTTCATGTTTGCCATCCTTCCCCCTGCACCAGAAGCTTTGTCCACAGTGTTCCTTTGACTGGAATATTCCTTCCTCGAACTCCTTCAGATCCAACTGTGTGTTACACTCTCAAAGACACCTTCCTTGATCTGCTTGACTGAAGAGAAGAGCTGTCTGTTTTTATTTTTACCCTTATTGTGCCATATGACTCCCTTCCAAGCTTTTGCTACAGCTGTCATCTTATATTTGATTACATTATTATTTTATTAGCAATATTAAATAAACTTTAAGCTCCCAGGCAGGGAATGCTGGTTTTGGTCATTACTGCATTTTTAGTACCTAAAAAATTAACAGGCCTATAAGATCTGTCCCAAAAGTATCGAGCCAATGTCATTATAACAGTTTGTATGGATAGTACTTTCTGGACAGACCTTGGATATTGGTTATTTAGGGGAAATTTGGGGAATAGTAGATAGCATTACTATCACATAGTTGTCAAAGCTGGAAACACCAGTCATTTATGATTCTGCAATCCTTCACAGTTTCCTCCAGGCCCTTTAGTTTACTTTCCTGATATTCCTTAAATGCACCTACTTATTTCATCTCTAGCTCTACTATCTTAGGTCAAGAAATATCTTGGATTAATTAAAAATGTCTTAACCAGATGTCCTGCCCTTAAATTCTACCCTTGCCCATTTATTCACTACTTTGCATCAGGGTGATATTTCTATAAAATACTTTATTGTATAATTTTCTTGTTTCTTGTTCTCCTGGAGCCTTCAGGGAATTTTTTTCATAGCCCTAAATATAATATAGTCTTGATCTGGATCTGGACACCTTACTATCAGGTGTATCCTAGGTAACAACAATAATGGTAGCTGAGATTAGCTTGCCTGTGTCCTGCATGCCAACTGCTATATTAAGTGTTTTACATGTACTATCTCATCTAATCTTTATAATTTTTGTGTCAGGTGGCATTGTTCGTTTTTATAGGTAATGAATAAGAAGTTAGCAAAGAGAATCATTTTGCCCAAGGTCACTTAGTTAGAAATAACAGAGATTGTATTAAAGCATTATCTATCTGTCTTAAGTCCTATGCTATAGAACCTGCTTTGATTATATGAAAGTCCCATCACCATCCTGGGTTTCAATTTATTTCTATAGACAGGAGGAAGAGTATTGAAGGACATAGGCTGTAGAGTCAGATCTGAGTGCATATTGGGAGTCTTCCTTTTATTGGCCGGGTGATCTATGAAAAGAGTATCCACAGCATAGCATTATAGGAGGATGAAAATACAGCATATATGTAATGGACCTAGCAGGGTGTCTGACGCATAGTAGGCACTCAATAAATATTTAAATAAATGAACAAGGATACTATTGGGATGTAAGGAAAATCCAAACCTTTCAGATGCTCTTAATTTAAGTGAGGAAAATTGTTGTATGCATGAAAAAGGTCCTATGTCATACTTCCTACAGTAGTTCAAAGAACAGACACTATGCTAGCTTTGATTTGTGATCAGCACATTGCGCTTGAGACTAAGGTAAGTGTGAGAGGGAATGTGCTCTGTGATGATACAAGGCAGCAGAGCCAATGTGAAGTCAAGAGTGGGAACGTAGATTTGAAAGTCATTACTGCAGGCCGTACTTGAAGCTAGAGAGAAGTAATCCACCAAATGAAAGGATGTAAACAGTGGAAACAAGAGAATCCCTTGGAGAAAACACATCTTTAAGAGATGTGGCAGGTCAAAGAAACAAGTATTTTCCAGATAGAGGCATCTCAGCCTAGAGAATGATGGTAGCCATATTCCTGTAAACAATTTAGTCCTCTTTTAGACGAAGAACTATTCTTTGCCTTTGGAGAAATCCTGGAGAAGTCCGACTCAAAATAACTTCGGAGGTTAAAATTTTCTTCTTACTCTGTATCTGATTTTAGTGTATGGAAACCAAAATGCTGCAGAAAAAGTCTGGAATAATAAGCAGTGATGGTGCTGATGAAAATACACTTCCTCGTCTGGCAGCAACAATCATTGCTTTGTCCCTTCAAGGCATTTGTCTGGGGCAAAGGTACTTACCGTCTCCAGATTATTTCATGGAATATATTTTCAGTTCCTTGAATAGTACAAATACTCTTCATCTACCAGGTAAGGATGTTTTTCATGAATTTAATCTCCAAATCACATCTATAAAATAAATTGTACCAAAAAGAAAAGCCAACACTTTTTGATGACTAAGTTTGTTCAGTTACATTTTGTAAACCATTTTATCTCAGCATGGAGTAAGACAGCTCAGATGGCCTTTTAAACAAACGTTCTATGAAGATAATTATGTAGTGCTAAAACAAAAATATGGACTTGGCCCATTTCAGCAGTGATGCTGAAATTATGGGTGTAGAGCCAAAGGGAGAGTTTTAATGATGTGCCACAGGTACTAACTGGATACTTTCCTGTTTAGAATATAGTGCTGAGCCAAAAGGTTGCAAAATACAGTACAGAATGATGAAATAGTAGGCCAAATGGTTCAGGAGCCTTGGTAGCAATTTGCTTGTAACCATAAAAATCAGTTATTTAATGTTAAATAGAAGTAACATAAAATATCTGTTTTGGCTACATTCATGACTGCCAGTTTTGCGGGGGCTCCAAGATGAAATGGGATGCCTGGAATAAAATCAGAATATCTGTTTGGCACATTTCTTTGTTCTTGACAAGGGATTAGAAGTGAAATGACTGATTTTCCTAATCTGCATCAAAATGCCAACTTTGTACACCAGGGGTTCCTTGAGAGTTGCATAATAGCTAGTGCTGCTGACAAACACTTTCTCTTTGGAAGTCACAACATAAAGGCAGACCTGAATTTACCAAGGGACCTGCAATGCCCTCAAAATCTGGATAAACCTCCCAACTCTGAAAGAAGGGATTAAAGGCTGGTCACCATACAATTCACTGTTGATCTTTCTCTGGACTTGTTTGCACAGCAAATTAAACAGCAGATGTGTTTTTCTACAATTCACTTGCATTTTCTGTTAAGATGAAAGTTGAACTACAACTAAGCCATGTTACCTAGCTGTCATAAATAAGAAAGAAACTAGGGAAAGACATGTTATTCTGAGAATAATTTTGATATGGGAACTGGGAGTTGAGAAATTTTATCGATAGAGTTTTCATTTCGGGGGAAGGCAGGCAAGGATTCCACTTTTCAAGTAATGTAAAAATCTAAGCCACTTGGAAGGCTTGATGACTCTAAGAAATTAGAAGAGGCATCCAAAAAAAAAAAAAAAAAAGGCAGCAGATCACAATACAGAATACAGTCAGAGGAAAGCTATGCTGTAAGGTCAAGGCCAGTTTTTAGATATTAATCATAACGAATCTTGGTTAAAAATGCAAATAATTGCTCATAAGAGATGTTTAGTATTACCCATTTGGGCAAAAATCAGCTATTATACACCTTCATATTTTCACCCAATACCTCCAAACTCCCTCCCATCTGGTAACAGTCAAAATGTTTCAGTATCTATAAGCCTGTTTCTGTCTTCCTTATTTATTATTTTGTTTTAAGATCCAGTTATTGATAGATATGCATTAATTGCCATTTTATTCATATTATTTTATCTTTTTTCCCTTCTTAATGAAGACCCTTTAACATTTTATGTTATACTGCTTTGAGTGTGATGAACTTCTTTAGCTATTTCTTATCTGAGAAGTGCATTACGTATCCTTTGATTCTAAATGAGAGCTTTGCTGGGTGCAGTAGTCCTGGTTTTAGGTCCTTGCTTTTTATCACTTTGAATATTTCTTGCTACACCCTTCTGGCCTGCAAATTTTCTGTTGGGAAATTGGCTTACTCTTATGGGAGCTCTTATGCAGGTAACTAACTGCTTTTCTCTTGCTGCTTTTCAGATTCTGTCTTTGTTTTTAACCTTTTGAATTTTTATTATGTTTTGTTGCAGCATGGGTCTCTTTAGGTTCATCTTGTTTGGGACGCTCTGTAGTTCTTAGAATTATATGTCTATTTCCTTCAAGAGGTTAGGGATATTTCTGTTATTATTTTTCAAATAGATATTCTTTCTTTTTAAAATTGAATTAATTGGAGTGATAACTATGTAGGTTTTAGGTGTACAATTATATAATACATCATTGTCTATTGTATTGCGTGTTTACCTGTTTACCACTGTCCCCCCAAATCAGCCATTTTGCATTTGAGAATTCAATTCCCTTTCAGAGTTCAAGTCCATCTCAGTACAGTTAGATGCTTATTCCAGGAGTCATGAAGCATTTTCTCTAACAGCTGCCTCTGAGCTCTAGAGCTCTACTGCTATATTTTGGGTTGGGAGCAAAGAAAGTATGTAAGTTTTCAGTATTTAAATTTTTTATTACAGGGATTCTTAAACCTAAACAAAAGTAGAAACAATAATATAGTGAATCCCCATTTGCATAGTACCTAGCCTCAACAGTTGCCATCACTTGGATAATCATATTTGCCTCCATTCTCTCCCATCACTTGATTATTTTGAAGCAAATATTCAATATTAAATATATCTGTATGAATCTCTCTAAAAAAGAATTTTTAAAAAGCACCTTATTACCAATGTTACAACATTAATGATTCCTCAATATCCTAAAATTTTCCATTTATGTTGATATTTTCCTGATTAAAATGAAAATTTTTTTGTTGAATCAGGATCTAAATAAGGTCCATAAAATGCAAATTTTGGATATGTCTTTTCAGTTTCTTTATAGGTGTTATGCCTTCCCTTTCCTAAATAACATCCTACCTTCTCTATTTTATTGCAGTTTCTTTTCTAACAATAAATAGATTGTTTATCCAGTCTGAATTTGCTGATAGCATTTCTAGTCATTTAATATATATTTCTATGCACTGTGTTTCATATATATTGGTTGCCATATGTAGAGGCTTGATTGATTTTAAGTTGTGTATTTATTTGGAGGCTCTGTCTTATAGTCAGTACTAACCATCAGAATATACATAACATTAGTTGTCTGCCTTTTAAAATAATGTTAAAAGTATTGATGATTATTGCCTAGACTAATTAATTATTTACAGTTTAAGAAGTGGTAACTAATTCATTTTCTATTGACTAGTATCATAATTCTATAATGGGAAAAGTTTCATTAATCACCATTTCATTTTATTAGTTAGGGCATGTGTAAGAGGTAACCAATTTATGTTTCTCTCACTTGTCAATATTTCTCTCTCTCTCTTTCCCTTTCTCTAAAAATAAATAAATAAAATCTGTAAAAAATAAAATAAAATATTGTAGTAACACTAGTCTATAATGTTTCCTACCACTGATGGTAAGTAACACTTAGGAAAATACCAGAGATGTTTTATTCACAAGTAGGAAGATGGATACATTCAAAGAAATTCACCATTATACGTAATTATTCTCTGCATCAATCAATTTGTAAAAGCTGACAGCTGTACCAAGGGAAACTTAACTTCAATCTATGAACTGACAATCATACTACAGTAGCATTAAAAAACAATGTCAAGTTTGTCTCTACCATCTCAACATTTAAAAAATTTCCTTTCCCATTTCTGCATAAACACTCCAGGGAAAGAGAATTTGATTAACTTAACTACATTAAAGTTATAGTTAATCCACTAAAGATGTATTGTGCCTCAGGGGAATAAATTTTCTAAGGATTAAGCCAGTTTCATCTTTTGTTCATGTTTTTAGAGGGACCACCTAGAAAAAGAATTAGTTGGCCCAATGGAAGGCACTCCATTGGTGGAATTGCTTAGTTCATCTTCTTCAGGAGATAAATATGGTGGGATCATCTTTATAAAACTGGTCTAGCTCCAGAACTTAACCAAAATCTTGAGGAAATAGATGTCTATATGGAGTATCAATGTTATTTATCATTGTTCAGAATAAAATCTTTGTTCAATAGAACCCGATTTACTTAATAAAATAGCTATGCTATGGCTCTGTGGAATTGTAATTTTTCTGAAACTGACCTATTTTTATTTTATGTGACACCAGTCTTTGTGTAAATTTTCTAGAACTAGACCAACTCCTCAACAATCTCTGGACAAAAAGTACCTGTATCAGAAAAGATAAAATCCATCTACTTCAAAGGAAACAAACCAATATAACAATTCATGATTGGAGCTATCCTAATCTAGCTGTATCCATGAACCAAGAGTCAGACAATGGTCTGATTTCCTGGGATCAGGTATTGTCATTATTCCTCTTCTACCACCATTTGCTACTGTCAAAGGAAGTCCAGCTATTAAAGTTCTATGAAGGTAGTAGGGAATTTAAAGGATAATGTATTTCTTTTTTTTTTAATTTAAATTTATTGTTGTTACATATATTTCTTAAATGTAAAAAAATTCTATATTCTCAGAGTGGTAATGTTTTTAATTTTTTCCTTCTACAAGAGGATCTCTATAAACATAAACATGAAGCTGAGATATTTAGGAGAATGATATATATTACTCTTTTCTCCCTTGGATCTATATTGAATGCATGAATAATTCATTTAATGTACAAGCCTTTACTATGTGCCAGTCACTATTGTGGGTATTAAGGATATGGTATTAATTAGAAATGGACATCATATAAATACTCACAATGTTGAATGCATACTTTAAATTTAGATTAAGTTAACTTAGATTAATTACAGAAAGAGATTACTTTAGGTGGTGAGCAACAGGGAAATATTTGTATAGTAGGTGGCACTGAAATCGCTTTTGAGAAAAGGTGCTATATGACCTTGTAAACATAGTTATGTTCCTTAAAGATGTATTCCAAAATACATTGAGTATACCTTGATGCTTTTTTAAAATGAATGCTATAGTCAAAACTGCTTGGGAAATACGGAGATACATAGTGCACTGCATTGCACTGTCTTGGGAAGTTCTTTAGTAAATAAGATTAATTCTTATTGAATCAAGCATTTCTCAAACTTTGACCATAGAATTCTTCTCTGCCCTAATCATTTAAAATAGTAAGAAACTAATGTTCTGTGTTGATGGCTTACATTTATTGAGTACTTACTATGTATTAGACACTGTACTATTTCAACTGCATTGCCTCACTTAACTATTACAGCTATATGAGGTTAGGTTATTTTATTCCATCTTACAGATGATGAAATGGAGGTATGGAACTAGGAAGTAATTGTTCATGTTCACAGAAACTGAGCATACATGCATAGGCTGCCTGCTAGCATATTCACTGCACTTAACAACAATGCTATTGTTTAGGAAATGTGGATTTAAATTAATAAAAACTATTTTTGTTATTTGTCTCTTAGATGAGCAATATTCTTATTGAGCACAATTTGTATCTTAAAAAATTAAAATACCTCACATATTTTCAACACTGCTTAATGTTGTTCCTTTGAGTTATGAATACATGATTGGACTTCTAAAATGGACTAATGTCTTGTGGCAATTTTTTAGAGACCTGTTGCATATACTATTAATTTATAATCCTTCTCTCTAATAAATATGCCTATACAATATAAATATTTCAAAGATTTAGGTAAATATCAGTAGGAAAAAGCACCGATTTCAATTGTTTTTACAGAGACTTGCCAATTGACAAATGTTGTGTTAACTATCTGGTATGTAAATGCTGAAGATATGGCTTCATGTGTCCATTTTAGCCAGAATGGCCATTGATGGTGCGTCTGTGTGCTGAGGCTAGTATCAATGTATGTTTCCCATACAGACTTGCTTCTCTGCTGGGCAACTGGTGGAGATATTTCTACAGAACAGCCTTTCACCCATTTCTAAAGAGGACTTCAAGCAAATGAGTCCAGGAATTATCCAACAATTGCTCAGCTGCTCTTGCCAGCTGCCCAAGGTTCAACAAGCAAACCTGCTGCCCACCACTCTGGAGAGTAAGTTGTGATCCTTCCCCAGAAAATGAATGCGCGTAATATGTACATAATAATAACTGTGAATACAGGCTACTAACTATAAAGCAGGCACTATTCTAAGCACCTGATACTTACCAACTCATTTCATCCTCACAACAATGTTATAAACTAGATATTAACCCCATTTTCCAGATGAGGAAACTAAGACTCATAGAGGTGAAGTGACTTGCCCAAGAACACACTTCTGGTAAGTGATGGAGTTGGGATTCAAACCCAGGCAAGCTGGCCCGAGTCATTATTTTTAAACACTGTGTTATGGTAGCTTTCAATGGATATTTATATTTTGTGTACAATTTACAAGTATATAAATTGATTTTGTCCTTTTATGGGATTCAGTTTAGACCAACTTTAAAGTACATAGTTGAGAATTGGCATGGTGTAAGAGAAGGAACATGGAATGTTGGAATCAGAGGTTGAGTAAAAGGCTTCTATCCCCAACCAACTCTGTGAGCTTTAGCAACCTCTTTATTCCCCTGAGCCTGTCTCCTTTTCTGCACAATAGGAAAGCAGTGGTGTTAAAGAGATGAAAGCACACTGGGGTAAGCTGGAGAGGCTGCTCTAGAATGGTGGTGATGGGTACAGGCAGGTACCAGCCTGCCAGACCTGGCTGGCAGCCTGGAAGCGCCCTCACCTGCATCCCATTGCATCAGTGCATGAGGTGAGCTCTACTGTAAAGTTTAAGGTTCAAATGGGATAATGCATACAAAACTGTCTTATAATTTAAAGCACTGTATACATTAAAAAAGAAAAAAGGTTGCTGAAGAACATCCATGATAGAAAAATTTGACAGTTAAAACATGCAAGTTTAAAATCTTACTATTGATCTTAGAGCCCTGTATATACATTTCTTCAGAACTACCTTTCTTTTTCTCTGAGATTGTCTGCAGCACCTGTAATAGCTGAATTGTTCAGCTACTCACTTCTGACTCACAGTGGATTCTGCAGCATCAAGAGACTCATTTGAAGGTTTTAGATGAACAAAATCATGCCAGGCCAGAGTATCTGTAATTGCACATTTACTTACTGAGAAGAAAGCTGTATTAAAAGTGAGCAGATAAATAATTTAGCACCTGGTGGTCAGTGATGACTCACAAATGGATCAGGCGGACAGAGCATGGCACCTAGGAGCTTCCACGAACATGTTTACATTCCCACCAAGTGGCACAACGTCTGGTACATATGGGCCACTGGGGAATGGGTTTATGAACTTACGCTCTGTGAAAAAGCTTTTATCTTTCTAATGACATTCTAGACCCTTCTATGGAATAGTCTTCCTATGAAAAGTTCAAACAAATCACACTCACCAAGGAAGCTAGATAAACATTGCTGTCCTCAATTTAAAATGTTACATTATGTAGCTAAAGGGAAAGGCTTGTATTAGCCTTTAAACAGAAGTTACAAGATGAAGAGGGGGAGGACACAGGGAGACATAATTAAGAAAACATTGTTCAGTTGGTGAAACTCAGTCTGGAAGCATCACCTCCAATTCAGTTTCTAAGGAAGATCTTATAACCGTGTATAAATCATGTTTCAGACCTATGCAAAGTATCTGCTCAGGAGTGGCTAAATTTTTTATTTTAAGTTCTATTGTGATGATGAGAAACATTTGCATAGCATCTGTCTGCCAGTTACCTGAGTCCACTCAAGATGTGGTAAGTTAGTACAGTCCGATGGCCACAAAAGCCAGATTTTATGGTTTTCAGGCTGTCTTTGCCGTATGGGAGCAGGTGAAATATGACTCACAGAGAAGCTAAAATCATCCATAAGCACCAAATTAGGAAATGCTCATTCTTCGCCAATCCCACACTGTAGCTGCTCTCAGAACAAAGAGGAGAAGAAAAGAATCACCGTGAATTTGGCCTTTTGCCTTGGAAATGTCAGACCCTAGTGTGTTCTTGTCCATTCTTGGCATTTTGTAGCTTCCCTAAAAAGGTGGAACTTTGAACTTCATTAGGCACCCAGGTGCTCACGTTAAACTTCAAATGTCTTTATGTATTACATAAGAAGGATGACATTCACACAGAGAATCTTTGTGGAAGAATGGGATATGAAACATGGTTAAACATCTCTATGGATTTCTAAAAAATAACAGGCATTTTTACTAAATTAGAACAGGATAAAACTTCCAGGCAGGTGTATGATCATTCTAAATCATTTTATTATTTTTTAAACTTTAATTATGGTTAAAAACATGGAATTTATCATCTTACTTATTCTTAAGTGTATGTAGCATCTATAGTTCAGTAATATTAAGTATTTTCACATTGTTGTGAAACAGATTTCTAGAACTTTTTCATCTTACAAAACTGAAACTCTATATCCATTGAATAACAACCACATTATAGTGGATTTCTAGCAGTGAAAGAATGGTGGTAAGAGTGGGAAAACCGAACTTTGAAAGTTTTCTCTGCATACACCACCAACTCTACTTTAATATTGGATTCCTATATAATCTATAACTTATAATTCAGTAAAGCTCATCTTAGTTGTGGCCTGGTAGCTCAGTTGGTAAGTGCCTTGCCCTGATGTGCCAAGGCTGCAGGTTCCATTCCAGCCAGGGTACATGCAAGAATCCACCAATGAACGTGTAAATGAGTGGAATAACTAATAAATGTATGTTTCCCTCTCTTACACAATAAAATTTAAAAAAAAATAAAGGCCTTGTTTAAAATCACAAGCCTATTACCCTGTAATCAGCTGGAAACATTAATCTGATCTAATGTAGAGGGTGAACATTCCAGAAAAGTACAAAAATAATGAGAATGGACTATTTTCCATTATAACTAACCTTAAGATGATAGTCTCTTAAAGTTTACAATGGATTTTAAATAGTAGGATAACTTAATATTTGTCTGTATGTAGTCACTCAAGGAAATGGTAGTTTACATTTTTAATTACTTTCCTTTTTTGTTTACAAACCACTTCATCATGACTTAGTCATTTCTAAATAAGTAGAAAACAAGAATATTTGCTCTGAATATTGGCAACCAAAGGAAAATGGTGGCTTAAATAACTTTTTATCTCCAAATCATTTATATTTGACTCTGAAAGCCATTTTTTACTCTGTTCCTCTTTCTTCTTCTTTTCCCCTTTTATTTCTTCTCCCATCATACATATTTGTTTTTATTTGAATAATTTAAAGAGTTGTACTTTCTGATTTTCTAAACCTAGAAGCTAGAAACATAGAATAAATTTAGTCATGATAAAATATTACTGTAATAACTCTAAAGGTAGGCTGTCCAAATTTATTGTCAATCATTACACATTCATTGATCAGTTTTTACTAACACAATCTCTTGCTTTTATCACTGAGAATAATCAACACTTTTAACTTTACAAATAGTCTTGAGAACTTTTGGGAGAAAGTGTTCATTTTGTACACAAACACAGGAGTCCATGGGCCCAAACTGGATGCTCCCCTTGTAGCACTGCTGCCTTGACTTTGAAAGGCTTACATATGACCAGCTGGATTAGATGGAAATCATTACCAGTATCTGTCCACAGAAGTGGTAGTTGAAAGTGAGAGAAATTAATTTCGTATAGGTGGGAGGTAAGCTAGGTCCTTGCTTGACTTTTGAAATATAATCTTCACTGTATTTTTTCCCATTACCGTTTAGTCCCCTTATGTTCCCTCCCCACAGCCATCTCCATACTGTTGTCCATGTCCATGGGTCCTTTATCTTTTTACTCAACCCCTCCACCCTCTAACCCCATCCCCACTTCCCATCCCCTCCCCCCACCCCTGGCACTAGCTGTCACCTGCTCTCCGTCTATGAGTCCGTCTCTGCTTTGCTCTTTAGTTCCGTAGGGTCATCAGGATAACTTGAAAGATTTTTTTGGTAAAAATATTTTCATCCTTTTCTTAAAAATTAAAACCTTTTACATAGCAGAACACATAAAACAATTTCATATCCCTCTCAGGTGCACTATAAGACAGGATTCTTCTGTCAGGTTCACCAGCTGAAGTGCTTGCTGAGGGTGATGGACACTGTTTTTGCGATTTCCTTCCAACTTAGAGTATGGCTACAGCACAGTGGCTGTGACACTGCTCACGCTGGGTTCCATGCTGGGGACAATGCTGCTCCTGTGCCACAGCTGTGAGGAGAACTACAGACTCATTTTACAGCTGTTTGTTGGCCTGGCTGTTGGGACACTCTCTGGGGATGCCCTGCTCCACCTTATCCCTCAGGTAAGCTGCATTTTTCCCCTTTTAGGTAGAATGTTTCTAATTTCAGTTGTGTTCAGTCATTGAAGATGTTTACGCAAAGCTTCATAGCAACTTGGATGAGTAGATACAGTGGCCAGTGCTTTCCTTGGAAATGAATATTATACACCCCAAAGCACTTATAAGAGAAATGAGATGACCAAGTGTTACATTCACTACATGTTATTCTCATTTTCGAAATTAAAAAAGAAAGAAAGAAAGATGATCAGATGTAGATTCCTACTAAGAAAAATTCATGATGCATTTACTAATTACCTGTAAATAAAAATGAATGGGCTATAAGACGTGGCACTGGTTTTTCTTGTGTTCCCCAAACTTACCCGCTTCACTCTCTGCCCTCCTCTGCTGTCCTTTGTGGCCTGGAAGACTGCAGTTCCCCAGCCCCCTTGTAGGCTGGCTTATTGCTGGGGTCAGCCAAATGTGAGGTACACCAGAAAAGTCAGAGCAGGAAGACAGAGTGGGAAGGTTATTTCTTCCTGTCTGCTCCTGGCTCTGGTATTTGCTCTAGAACAGTGATTGTCAACTAGTGTGCCACAAGATTTTTTTTTTTTTGGGGGGGAAGGGAAGGGAAAAGAAGGGGAGGGAAGAGGGGAGCAGTGGTCTAGAATCCAGGTTGGAATTGCTGGAGCTTCTGCCATAAGAATTTTTAAAACATGCAATGCCTGACTGTTGTCAGTCAGGGGCACTGACCTCTTTTTCCCTTATTGTCACATTGAAATGACAATAGCCAACCCAACAATAGTCACCCAGGGCGAATGAATAAAAATTTGCCTTTTTTTTTTTTTCTTTTTGGCAGATTGGCAAAAAATTAATTTCTGGTGTGCTGCAGAATTTTAGTAATAGCTTATGTATGCCATGAGAAGAAGAAGGTGGACAATTGCTGCAGTTTATTACTTGCAGTCCTTCAGCTCCCATGGAGGCCTCCACTCCAGCTCCACAGCCCACTGAGTTCAGCAACATTATTTCCAACCTTTGCTTTTCAGCCCTGAATGCTGATGGTTTCCTGGGTAGCTAGTTTTTGGGTGTCTGATTATCCCGCATTCACACCTTGACTTTGCCTAGGCCTCCGTAATAGTGCTATCATTTAATCTCTCTTCATTTGAACCATCTTGCCCAACTAAGGATGTCTAGATTTCCCTTAAGAGAAATGTAAGCAACCAGGAAGTTGGCTCTTTATTGAAGTATTTTGAGGCTCTTTATTGGCCAGAAATGAAAGGACTAGAACCTGAGATGCAAAAGAGTTCAGGCAGAATACTCTTCAGAGGAAGGTGTCTGTTCCCCCTAAAATCTCTTATGATGAACAAATGATCCACCCTCTCACAAAGCCGGAGATGTTAAAATTTTCCACACACCTCTGGAAATTTCCTACCGGGTCACTCTTGTTGCTTAGAGGCTCAGTAATTATTAGATGTTCTGAAAATTGCAAAGTGAGCATTGGAGAAATGAAACAAACCATTATTAGTTTTAATTTCCCCTGTAATCTAATTTTCTGGAAATATTTCAAGGCTTATTGGCTTGAGGCGGTGGCTGAGGTCTTTTCTAGGTCACTGCAGCGGCTGCAGGCTGAACAGTCCCAGGATCCTTGGAACTGGTAAAAGGATCTTAAGGCTTCCCAGGTCGCCCCAGGTGGGGGATGGCAGAGTTCCAGGGATCAAGTGTGGAACTGGTGTGGGTGGGACTGCTAATGGACTTTGCAGAGGGGAGCTTAGAAGATGAACTAGGTTTTGTGAAATTTGGAAGGCAGCTGTTTTGCTTAAGGAAAGAGAAGAGAACAAAAGTTATTGGGAAAAGGATGTGATACAAGGGCGGTGGAGGGCTAGAAAAATCAGTGGTTCTGATACATGACAAGTGTTCAAAGGGCTGCAGAGAAATGAGAAAAATGCCACTGCCATTATTTCCATTCTTAACTAGCTACATTTATTCAACTTAAAGATCTGCATTTTATTTTGAGATTGTGAGTTTTTCCCATTTTGTGATATTATAATGTTTTCCATATTGTGAAATAATGATCATTGCAAATATTAGATGAGTTTCATTTAATGTCTTCACCAAAAGAAAAAGTTGCCTAACATATGTTGGTTTGTAGTTACATCCATAAAATCAGTGCATGTATTCACTTACATTCTCATGTGTAAATATATGTTTACACACATATCTACATACATGCATGTTTGAACATGTATACATACAATATGTACACATATAATTTCTTTTTCCTCTTTTTAATGGTTAGTGACATCCTAAATGTGGAAGCCACTGAGCTGTTCCTTTTATTCTTTTTCATTTTTAAATTATTGTATTGTTGTTATATTACATTTATCCCATTTCCCCCCCACTGCTCTCCCCGACCCCACCCTCCCCATCGCCTCTCCCACAGTCAATCCCACATGTTGTCCATGTCCATGGGTCATTTATACTAGTTCCTTAACTAAGTTGTTCCCCTTCTTTGCCACTGAGCTATTTCTTAATCTGCTTTCTCCTGTGGAAGGAGTATGATACATAATGATTTACTATTTCACAAGAAATTATGAGATCAACCAATAGAATGAATCACCAAAGAGATGAGTCAACTAGAATCCAATGGAGTAAAAACAGTCTCTTCAACAAATGGTGTTGGGAGAACTGGACAGCAACATGCAAAAAGATAAAACTAGACCACCAACTTACACCATACACCAAAATAAACTCAAGATGGATAAAGGATTTAAACATAAGCAGTGCCACCATAAAGGTCCTGGAGAAAAATATAGGCAGTAAACTTTCAGATATCCTA